>CM053032.1:50829017-50869017 GCA_028564925.1 Lithobates sylvaticus
CCCCCCTCCCCTGTCAGACTGCTCCCCCCCCCCTCCCCCCCCCCCCTCCCCTGTCAGACTGCTCTCCCCCCCCCTCCCCTGTCAGACTGCTCTCCTCCCCCCCCCCTCCCCTGTCAGACTGCTCTCCCCCCCCCCCCCCTGTACCCTCCCCCCCCCTCCCCTGTCAGACTGCTCTCCTCCCCCCCCTCCGCCCCCCCCCCTCCCCTGTCAGACTGCTCTCCCCCCCCCCCCCCTCCCCTGTCAGACTGCTCTCCTCCCCCCCTCCCTCCCCTGTCAGACTGCTCTCCCCCCCCCCTGTCAGACTGCTCCCCCCCCCCTCCCCTGTCAGACTGCTCTCCCTCCCCCCCCTCCCCTGTCAGACTGCTCTCCCCCCCCCTCCCCTGTCAGACTGCTCCCCCCCCCCCTCCCCTGTCAGACTGCTCCCCCCCCCCCCCTCCCCTGTCAGACTGCTCCCCCCTCCCACAAACTGCTCCCCCACCTGTCACACTGTTCCCCCCCATTGCTCCCCCCTCCCACACACTGCTCCCCCCTCATTGTACAATGCTCCCCCCACCTGTCACAATATATAATACACACACACACACACACACACACACACACACACACACACACACACACACACACACATATTTTCTATTTTTAAGACGGGGGGGGGGGGGATCTTGGGTGAGTTCCTACACTTCTTCTTTTCCCAGGACTTGACCCCTGATATATATATTTTGACTCCTTCCATATATAATTACTCCTTCCACATTTTATATATATATATGTGGCTGGACTATATAAAAATATGTAAGTATACACACATCATCATTATTATCCCTTCATATTATTGTCTAATTTATTCTTACCCCTCCTACGTCTTCATCATTTTTATCCCCTCCTAATATTTAATATTATTTATTGATATCCCTTCTATTATTTTTAGACACTGGAAATTCTCCCGGCAGTCCCTATTATTATTATTATTATTATTTATTATTATTATTATTATTATTATTATTATTACTCCTACCACCTATTAAATATCTATCAGTATACACATCATCTCTTCCTATTATTTTATATAATTTTTTTATTTCCCCTCCTATTATTTTATTTATTATTACACCTCCTATTATTTAATATTTATTGTTAACCCTTCTCTTATTTTACATTATTATACCTCCTATTATTTTATCTAATTTATTATTACCCCCTCCCAGTGGCAGTTGGTGCTGAAATTTTTTTTGGGGGGGTGCGCGCAAACAAACTGAAAAATTCAGAAAAAAATGATCATCAATTCCAGCCTCACTGTGCCATCAATTGCGGCCACTGTGCCCATCAATTGCCGCCACTGTGCCATCAAACGCAGCCACAGTTAGGGTTGCCACCTGTACAGGAATGACCCGGACAGTCCAGGTTTTGACAGCTGTGCCCGGGTTTCTCTCCTCTTGAAACCTGGACACAGCAACATAGGCTCCAGCCAGTGTGGGAGGTGAGTGTTCATCATAACTCCAGCCCACCAGCAGCATACCCCCCCTCCTGTAACTGAGACTTCGCTCCGTCCTGTGTCCCTCCAGCAGCGCGACCCCCCCCTGTCGCTGGATACACACTCTCTGATAGCACCTGCCCCCCTGACGGCTCCTGTCCTGTGGGGTTTCAGTGGTGAGCGTTCTCCGCCCACCTCTCCCCCCGTCAGTGTGCCAATGCCAATCGGCAAATGCAGCCTGCCCTGAATGCACTCTCTCCCGCCAGCAGCACGCTCCCTCGGGCCCCCCTATTTCCCCTGCCCCAGCAGGGCTCATGATTTTTGGCAGTTTCACTGCCAATGGTGACAGTGGGGAGTCAGTCCCGGTCCAGTCCCTCTCGCTCCAGTCAATGCAGCGCTAGGCTAATGAATCCTGAATGCTGCAGCTCACTGTGACTCTCTTCCCCAGCACCAAGCCAGCCCCCCTCCTCTGTTGTCCCCCCTCCTCTCTGTTGTCCCCCCTCCTCTCTGTCGGCCCCCCTCCTCTGTCCACCCCCCTCCTCTCTGTAAGCCCCCCTCCTCTCTGTAAGCCCCCCCTCCACTCTGTCCTCGGTCAGCCCCCCTCCTTTCTGTCAGCCTCCTCTGTCCACCCCCCTCCTCTCTGTCAGCCTCCTCTGTCCACCCCCCTCCTCTCTATGTCAGCCCCCCTCCTCTCTGTCCACTGTCAGCCCCCCTCCTCTCTGTCCACTATCAGCCCCCCCCTCCTCTATGTCAGCCCCCCCCTCCTCTATGTCAGCCCCCCCCTCCTCTATGTCACCCCCCCCCCCCCCCTCCTCTATGTCAGCCCCCCCCCCTCCTCTATGTCAGCCCCCCCCTCCTCTATGTCATCCCCCCCCCCTCCTCTATGTCAGCCCCCCCCTCCTCCTCTATGTCAGCCCCCCCCCTCCTCCTCTATGTCAGCCCCCCCTCCTCCTCTATGTCAGCCCCCCCTCCTCCTCTATGTCAGCCCCCCTCCTCCTCTATGTCAGCCCCCCTCCTCCTCTATGTCAGCCCCCCCCTCCTCCTCTATGTCAGCCCCCCCCCCTCCTCCTCTATGTCAGCCCCCCCCCTCCTCCTCTATGTCAGCCCCCCCCTCCTCCTCTATGTCAGCCCCCCCCCCCCTCCTCCTCTATGTCAGCCCCCCCCCCCCCCCTCCTCCTCGATGTCAGCCCCCCCCTCCTCCTCGATGTCAGCCCCCCCCTCCTCCTCGATGTCAGCCCCCCCCCCCCTCCTCCTCGATGTCAGCCCCCCCCCCCTCCTCCTCGATGTCAGCCCCCCCCCCTCCTCCTCGATGTCAGCCCCCCCCCTCCTCCTCCTCTATGTCAGCCCCCCCCCCTCCTCCTCTATGTCAGCCCCCCCCCTCCTCCTCTATGTCAGCCCCCCCCCTCCTCTCTGTCAGCTACCCCCAAACAGCGCGCACCTCCCCCTTCTTCCCCCTGCTCCAGTGGGGCTAATGTCCTGTGCGCTCATCACTCCCACCCAGCCGCCAGCGCTGATGCCGCCAGAGACAGTGAATGGAGGGCCACTGGACTGGTGTCCTAGCTCCCCCTCCTCTATGTCAGCCCCCCCTCCTCTATGTCAGCCCCCCCCCCCCTCCTCTATGTCAGCCCCCCCCCTCCTCCTCTATGTCAGCCCCCCCCCCCCCCCCCCCAGCCCCTCCTCCTCCTCTATGTCAGCCCCCCCCCTCCTCCTCTATGTCAGCCCCCCCCCTCCTCCTCTATGTCAGCCCCCCCCTCCTCCTCTATGTCAGCCCCCCCCTCCTCCTCTATGTCAGCCCCCCCCTCCTCCTCTATGTCAGCCCCCCCCCCCTCCTCCTCTATGTCAGCCCCCCCCTCCTCCTCTATGTCAGCCCCCCCTCCTCCTCTATGTCAGCCCCCCCTCCTCCTCTATGTCAGCCCCCCCCCTCCTCCTCTATGTCAGCCCCCCCCCTCCTCCTCTATGTCAGCCCCCCCTCCTCCTCTATGTCAGCCCCCCCCCCTCCTCCTCTATGTCAGCCCCCCCCCCCTCCTCTCCACTGCCCTACTGACACGGTCCTCTGTTCTGCTGACACGGTCCTCTGTTCTGCTGACACGGCCCTCTGCTCTGCTGACACGGCCCTCTGCTCTGCTGACACGGCCCTCTGCTCTGCTGACACGGCCCTCTGCTCTGCTGACACGGCCCTCTGCTCTGCTGACACGGCCCTCTGCTCTGCTGACACGGCCCTCTGCTCTGCTGACACGGCCCTCTGCTCTGCTGACACCATCCACTGCTCTACTGGTTGACAGTGTCCACTTTTTAGGCTAGTTTCATATTTTAACAGACATTTCTTTTATTAATTGAATCATATTTTTTGGGTACACAAATGCTTTTGTTTAACCATCCCCCCCCCCCCCCCCCCCGTTAATACAATTTGGCCACAGCCACTGTTCACCATAGCACACCTCATTACTACTCTCTTTGGGTAACCCAAAAGGTGTCCCAGGTATTTTACAATCCTATGTGTGAGTGTAGTACAAAAAAATTGCCGTGCGCCGTGAAAGTGTTCGGGTTTGGCTTAAAGAAAAGGTGGCAACTCTAGGGTCCTAGTAGATGATAGGCTCAGGAATGGCATGCAATGCCAAGCTGCTGATAACAAAGCAAACAGAATATTGGCATGCATTAAAAAGGGGATTAATTCCAGAGATAAAACAATAATTCTCCCACTCTAAAAGACTCTGGTCCAGCCGCACCTGGAGTAGGCTGTCCAGTTCTGGGCACCAGTCCTCAGGAAGAATGTACTGGAAATGGAGCGAGTACAAAGAAGGGCAACAGAGCTAATAAAGGGTCTGGGAGGATATTAGTTATGAGGAAAGGTTGCGAGCACTGAACTTATTCTCTCTGGAGAAGAGACGCTTGAGAGGGGATATGATTTCAATATACAAATACCGTACTGCTGACCAGTGATGTAAGTAACTCAGTTAAAATAAACTGAGTTACTTAACGCAGTTACTTTAGTGGGTAACGAGTAATCTAACTGATTACTCTTCCCCTCATGGTAACTCAGTTCCCATTACTTGGGCGGCGTTACCGCAATTACATCTACCGCCCGTGAGGCCCGCCTGGCCGTTCGTTCCGCTGCAGGGAGGGGGCTTTCGCCCGCTGAGCTGAGAAGAGGCTGAGACTCGGAAAGACTGTCTGGACCGCCCCATCCCGCCCCGCTTATCGAGAGAGAGAGAGAGAGAATGAGAGAGAGAATATGTAGGGAGGCCGGGCGGACACTGAAAAATGAAGTCAGCTGACCAGCTGACACCAATCAAGTGAAGGGGAGGGTGTCTCTCTCTCCCCATGAGGAAAGGCATCCCTGGAGGCATTCAAGTAAGTGACTGTCTGACGATTCGAATTGCAGTGCAATCGATCCATCCCACGTCCTCCACCACCTCTGCTTCTTACTGATCCCATCCCTACCCATCCACCATCACTTCTACAACAGAGGTGATGGGGGGGGGGGGGGAGGATAGGGTAGGGGTGAGATTAGTGGTGGTTGGGTATGGGATCAGTAAGAGGCAGAGATGGTGGTGGGAGAGGATGGCACCACCACCGCTGCCACCCCCCCCCCCAAGTACCACTGCTGCCTGCCACCCCCCCCCCCAAGTACCCTACACCACCACCACTGCCACCCCCCCCCCCCCCAAGTACACCACCACCACTGCCACCCCCCCCCCCCCAAGTACACCACCACCACTGCCACCCCCCCCAAGTACCACTGCTTTTTGGGAGAAGTAATTTGTAACTTAACTAATTACTTTTTTAAAGTAAGATGACCAACAATGCTGGTGACCCCACAATAGGGATACAACTTTTTTTCAGAACGGAGTTTAAAAAGACACGTGGCCACTCACTAAAATTTGAAGAAAAGAGGTTTAACCTTAACCACTTCGCATCCGGCCGTAGCCGAATGACGGCCACAGCGCGGATGCCAAATCCCGGGAGGCCGTCATATGACGGCCTCCCCTTTCCTCGTTCCCTGTGCGCGCTCACGAGCGCGCAGCAGGGAAATTCTGTGTTGGCCGTGTCCCTCGGACACGGGCAATCACAGATCGCTGTAAACGGCCAATAACAGCGGCCGTTTACAGCGCGATCGCCCTGGCCAATGAGAGATGATCTCATATGTAAACATATGAGATCATCTCTCAGCGCCGCTCCTCCTCCTCACACAGAGACAGCGTGTGAGGAGGGGGAGATGAACGGCTGCAGCGCCGTAAGTTTTAAAAAAAAAAAAAAAAAATAAAATGCCATCTGTGCCCACTGCCACCACTGCAATCTGTCCCCAATGCCATCTGTGCCCAATGACATCCCCAGTGCCATCTGCAGTCAGTGCCATCTGTCATCAGTGCCACATCATTGTCATCAGTGCCATCTGTCAGTGTCACGTGCCATCTGTTATCAGTGTCACCTGTCATCTGTTATCAGTGTCACCTGTCATCAGTGCCACGTATTAGTGCCGTTTGTCATCAGTGCCACGTATTAGTGCCATCTCGCATCAGTGCCACGTATTAGTGCCATCTGTCATCAGTGCCACCTGTCGTGCCATCTGTCATCAGTACCATCTGTCATCAGTGTCACCTGTCATCAATGCCACGTCAGTGCCACGTCGTGTCATCAGTGCCACGTGCCATCTGTCATCAGTGCCACGTATTAGTCCATCTGTCATCAGTGCCACGTCAGTGTCGCGTGTCATCAGTGCCACGTCAGTGTCGCGTGTCATCCGTGCCACGTCAGTGTCGCGTGTCATCCGTGCCACGTCAGTGTCACGTGTCATTGTCCTGGTGCTCCAGGGCCTTCAAAAGTGTAATAGGTAGTCAACAATTTAGATGTGTAATTTATGCTCCTAGAACACGCGATGGCGCTCCCTGCATGTTGGGCCTCTCTATGTGGCCAGGCTGTGGAAAAGTCCCACACATGTGGTATCGTAATAATCAGGAGGAGTAGCAGAATTTATTTTGGGGTGTAATTTGTGGTATACACATGCCATGTGAGAGAAATAACCTATTACAATGACAATTTTGTAGAAAAAAAATTAAAAATAAAAAAATAATTCATTTTGCAAAGAATTGTGGGAAAAAATGACAACATCAAAAAGCTCACCATGCCTCTTACTAAATACCTTGGAATGTCTACTTTCAAAAAAGGGGTCATTTGGGGGGTATTTGTACTTTCCTGGCTTGTTCGGGTCACAAGAAATGAGATAGGCCACCAGTACATCAGATGTGATCAATTTTGTATAATTCGCACCACAGATTGTAGAGTCTGTAACTTTCACAAAGACCAAATAATATCCACTAATTTGGGTTATTTTTACCAAAGATATGTGGCAGTATAAATTGTGGCCAAAATTTATGAAGAAAAATTAATAATTTCCTAAATTGTATCACAGAAACAAAGAAAAATGCGTTTTTTTTTCAAAATTTTCGGTCTTTTTTCAATTATAGCGCAAAAAATAAAAAACCCAGAGGTGATCAAATACCACCAAAAGAAAGCTCTATTTGTGGGAAAAAAAGGACAAAAAATTCATTTGGGTACAGTGTTGCATGACTGAGTAATTGTCAGTCAAAGCGTGAGAGCACCGAAAGCTGAAAATTGGTCTGGATGGGAGGGGGGTGTTGGTGCCTGGTAGGCAAGTGGTTAAACTACTTAGAGGGTTCTTTACTGTAAGTGCGGCGAGGATGCGGAATTCCCTTCCACAGGCAGTGGTCTCTGTATTAGATAAGCACCTGAACAACTGCAACATACAGGGATATACAATGTAATACTGACATATAATCACACACATAGGTTGGACTTGATGGACTTGTCTTTTTTTGACCTCACCTACTATGTATGTAACTATGTATGTAAAGAGGAACTGCAGTCTGCTCACATTATTTTTTAATAAAACATCTTTGCCATTCTGAAGCTTCCCTCCAACCACTTTGCACATTATTTTATATATACTGTGATTCTGTACTTGCCAAATATGCTGCAGAAATCTCCCTCCACCGAGTCTGGCTGCAGCCATTTTAACTGTGGGCAGCTGAAGCTGCTGCCTGTTCACTTCCTGGATTTACACAGACACACAAGGGCACACCCCCAGCTCTCATTGGCCCTCTTATGACTCATCTCCCATCCCTTTCTGGCAAACTCTCACCAGAGTGAGAAAGAGCTGTGCTTGATGTCATAAGCCTAGGCTAATGACCAGATAAGAAACAGGAAGTGGGCTGTATAAGATATTTACTGGCAGAAAAAAATGTTTTACTATCCAAAGTTAAAACAACAAGGGCATAAGATTTAATAGATGAAAAGATGAAAAAATTACTGAAGTTCTGCTTTAAATAGTAACTGCACCTTTTCTAAGAGAAAAACATTCCCCTCTGGGCGATCAAGTGCAAGGAAATTAACAAACTTTGTTTGATTTCTACCTTTTGTTATTCTGAAGATATAGCTGTTTGTGTGTGTCCATGTGGAAAGTAAATCTGTATGGGAGTGGTTTTATAATTATCAGTCAGCTGCTGCACCTGCAGGGCTTTAATGAGGAAATTGGCAAGGTCTGCATCCCTTTAGATGTGATTTCCTTTTGGAGTATCTCACCAAAAATTTAATTTTTGTTGCAGGGGATGCTCAAAATCTGACTTGTATCTTAGTGCAGACTTCTGGGAAAAATCAGTAAGCCAATCACAGAAGCAGGAAATGGCATAGCTGGTGGGGGGGGGGGGGGCTAGGGGGGCTGTTCGGTACACCTTTTTTGTACAGAAGGCCTCCAGGTAGCCATATTGCATTTTACAGAACATTAAAGAGGTAATTTATAATAACATTCAATTACAATATGACTTGAATCGCAATTGTATACGCTATATTATTATTTTTTTTATTTCCAAATTTTTTTCCCACGAAAGTGGCCGTTTACAGCGAGATCTGGCTGTCCAATGAGAGATGATCTCATATGTTTGCATATGCAAACATATGAGATCATCTGTCAGCGCCGCTCTGCCTCCTCACACAGACAGCGTGTGAGGAGGGAGAGAGGAACGGCGCCGTAAGTAAAAAAGAAAAATAAAGTGATCTGTCCCGCTGCCACCTGTCATCAGTACTCAGTAACACCTGTCCCCAGAGTGCCATCCGTGCCGTCTGCCAGTACCACCTGTCCCCAGTGCCATCTGTCATCAGTGCCACATCAATGCCACCTGTCAGTGTCACGTGCCATCTGTTATCAGTGGCACGTGTCATCAATGCCACGTATCAGTGCCATCTATCATCAGTGCCACGTATCGGTGCCATCTGTCATCAGTGCCACGTATTAGTACAATCTCTCATCAGTGCCACGTATTAGTGCCACATGATATCAGTGCCACGTATAAGTGCCATCTGTCAGTGCCACATATTAGTGCCACGTGTCATCAGTGCCCCCGTATTAGTGCCATCTGTCATCAGTGCCCCGTATTAGTGCCATCTGTCATCAGTGCCACCTGTCATCAGTGCCACGTCAGTGTCACATGTCATTGTCCTGGTGCTCCAGGGCCTTCAAAAGTGTACTAGGTAGTCAACAATTTAGATGTGTAATTTATGCTCCTAGAACACGTGATGGCGCTCCCTGCATGTTGGGCCTCTCTAAGTGGCCAGGCTGTAGAAAAGTCCCACATATGTGGTATCGTAATACTCAGGAGGAGTAGCAGAATTAATTTTGGGGTGTCATTTGTGGTATACGGATGCCATGTGAGAGAAATAACCTATTACAATGACAATTTTTGGAAAAAAATAAAAAATAAAAAATAATTAATTTTGCAAAGAATTGTGGAAAAAAAATGACAACATCAGAAAGCTCACCATGCCTCTTACTAAATACCTTGGAATGTCTACTTTCAAAAAAGGGGTCATTTGGGGGGTATTCGTACTTTCCTGACTTGTTCGGGTCACAAGAAATGAGATAGGCCACATCAGATGTGATCAATTTTGTATAATTTGCACCACAGTTTGTAGAGTCTGTAACTTTCACAAAGACCAAATAATATCCACTAATTTGGGTTATTTTTACCAAAGATATGTAGCAGTATAAATTGTGGCCAAAATTTATGAAGAAAAATTAATAATTTGCTAAATTTTATCACAGAAACAAAGAAAAATTCTTTTTTTCTCAAAATTTTCTGTCTTTTTTCATTTATAGCGCAAAAAATAAAAAACCCAGAGGTGATCAAATACCACCAAAAGAAAGCTCTATTTGGGTACAGTGTTGCATTACTGAGTAATTGTCATTCAAAGTGTGAGAGCACCAAAAGCTGAAAATTGGTCTGGGCAGGAAGGGTGTTTAAGTGCCCAGTAAGCAAGTGGTTAAAGTCCAAACAAACACAACTACTCAGAGGGAAGACAGACTGACTGGGTGCACTCACAGGATGTTGCAGAAAACACATAGTTGTCAACATTGTAAAAAAATTATAGGGACAGTTTTTTGCCTGTAGGCGGAGTCTTATTTTAATTAGGGGCAGGGGCATGCATTTGTAGGTCTGACATAGCGGGAGAAGAAAAATGTGGCGCGCGAAGTGTGCCACGGCACAAAATAGGCGTGGTTTAGATGATATATTGGGCATGGCTTAAAGGGGCGTGGCTCAAATGGGGTGTGGTTAGAGTCTGAGATGAACGAGGGATGGAGGGAGAAAGAGAGAGAGAGATAAATAAATAGGGAGGGATGGAGAGAGAAGGAAGGAAAGAAAGAGGGATGGAGGGACAGCAGGTCCAGATCCTACACCACAATAGAAATATGTGTATTCCAGAAGGTTTAACAATCGGCAGATAAAGATACTCCAAACACCTGGTGTTAGCGCTTCAATCATCCTGGCACAATGGTTGTTATGGTGTCAGGATTATTGAAGCACATTTTTTCTATTATTACATTATAATTCAATTAAATCATTCAACTCACCATAATGCAGAATCAGTGGGAGCCCTGAGTGTGTCACATGCCACGTCGCCTGCCACCAGATGCCATCAGGTGTCCCCAGTAGAGCCTCCCCTTACATCAGACATTCTCTACATCAGATGCCCCCAGCAGAGTCCCTCCTTAAAGTGTCCCCTGAGGTGTCCCCTCCTTACATCAGGTGTCTCCCAGTGGTGTCCCCTCCTTACATCAGGTGTTCCCCTTACATCAGGTGTCCCCCAGCGGTGTTCCCCTTACATCAGGTGCCCCCCAGCGGTGTGTCCCCTCCTTACATCAGGTGTCCCCAAGCGGTGTCCCCTCCTTACATCAGGTGTCCCCCAGCGGTGTCCCCTCCTTACATCAGGTGTCCCCCCCCTTACATCAGGTGTCCCCCAGCAGTGTCCCCCTTACATCAGGTGTACCCAAAAACTTGTACACTGAAGAGAGAATCCAATTGGCTGCAACGATTGGAGGCCCCTCCCCTCTCCACTGAACACAAGAGGAAAGAACCTGTTAGGCCGGAAAGAGATCTCGTGGCGGCGGACATTTTTTTAGAGCCAGTAGCAGCTGCGGTGCCAAAAACAGTCCCGAAAAACCGGGACTGTTGACAAGTATGAAAACAGTATAACAGACACTGTCTCGGATGCTCTGACAGTGTCTGTCTCTAGGGATAGAATGCAGCCTGAACGGTCTGTTCCTAAACAGGGAGGCTTCCGGGAAGGGTAGCATGTCCTGCTCTTTCCCTACTCATCTGGAACCTCTCCGTACCACTAATACTGTCTCTGTCAGATGGGTGATCTGTCCCTACATTTCCACACGCAAAACTGCGAACCAAGCCTTGTAGCCAGGGCCTTAGATAGGCTTTGTCTTAGCTAAGATGGCCACCAGAGTTACATGGAGAGGCAGCATCCAATCGGATTGCTCCCCCCAGTGGCCCAAGAAACCATAGAGGAACCATTTTCCTCTTGACTTTGCCTCCAACTGCAATGCTGCTGACTGGAGACTGCACCTGCCTACACACTTTTCACATATTGGGCTAGTGTGAAATTAAAGACAGCTTGTGTTGCCCTAGCACAGTGATGGTGAACCTTGGCACCCCAGATGTTTTGGAACTACATTTCCCATGATGCATCTACACTGCAGAGTGCATGAGCATCATGGGAAATGTAGTTCCAAAACATCTGGGGTGCCAAGGTTCGCCATCACTGCCCTAGCATATCAGACTTCGGCAGAGGGAACACTGCTTCCACACAGGGAACACGGGGCCTTCTCTGCAGCATTCTGGAAGGGGACAGGCTTTTCTACTCAGGCTGTAGCTACTTTCTAAAGGAACAGACTGTAATAGTACATGCTGAAGAAAAGAGAGAAGGAATCCCTGAAGCCGCACATCCATGCAAGTAGTATTAAGTTGAAAGGGACAACCTCAGCCTGGGCTCCCGCCAGGCCACGCCCCCAACGTGTTTCGCCTTGCCCCCCGGAGCTTAGTCATGGGGATGTAATAATACATGCACATGGTGGTAATGAAACATAGGATCTTTGTGACATGTATTGACCTATAAAGGGCTCTGTGTTAGATACGTAAACTTAAAATTCCCTGCATTTACATGTACGCACGTTCTGTCTATTTTGGTTATACAGATCTGAATACAACACAAGCCTGCATGTACAGAATCCTGATACACACAGTTGATCCATGAGGAAGTCAGAAGACCCTTATAAGGCAAGGGCCAATTAGCTCTAACAGGGGCTGGATTACGCAGTTTAGAACTGAAGGAAACTATTTGGGTAGGTTGCTGCCAATTGGGGAGGGGAGGTGGCGAAGTGGGTGGAATTTAAAAGATAGTTTGAGTTGCTTCTGCTGTCCTGAATCCTGTACCAATTTTTCTACACTCATGGTTAAATCTAGCAGTTAAACTGAAGGAGCAAGGAGTAAGAGGAGTCACAAGGGCTCTCTGCCTCTCAGCACGCAGGTACCCATTTCATTACTTTCACAGTAGACATTTAAAGGTGTTGTAAACCTCATACATAGAACAAAGCATATCCCTCTATAGTGTGTACTTTCAATTAAGAGCACTAAGTGTCATTTCTGTCTGCTGCTTCGTTCCTCTGCTATCAGCATTTCCTCTGCTATCAGCATGAAAGTTTTCCTGACACCAAGAGAAAAATAGTGACAGGGGAGAGATCTCAAGATAATTTACACCCTTAGGCCCCTTTCACACATGCGGACCGTTCGTCCGTTTTTTCATACGTCCGTTTACGGATGAAAACGGACATAAATGCTTGTCGATGGGATAGCGGACGTTAGCGGATGATCATCCGCTAACGTCCGTTAACATCCGATGTCCGTTTTTCATCCATCCGCTGACACCCGCTGACACCCGCTATTGTTCGATTCTGCAGACGGAGGAAAACCCTATTTTTCATCCGTCTGCAGAGCGGATCGGATGAACACGGACAGACGGTCCGTGTTCATCCAATCCCCCATAGAGGAGAGCGGAGAACTGACAGTGTGCAGGGACCGCCCTGTCATCAGCCGGCTCAGCGGAGAACAGCTGTGCGATCCCCGCTGAGCAGCGGATCTTCACGGGGAGGATCAATACGGCTCCGCCTTAGGCCCCTTTCACACATGCGGACCGTACATTAGATCAGTTCAGTTACGTTTTTTTATCATCAGTTGTTGTCAGTAAACATCAGTTTTCATCCATTTTCATTTCCGTTTTACATCCGTTTTTCATCCGTTTTATGTCCGTTTTTTATCCGTTTTTTTATTTTTTTTAAAACTGTATTTAATCAGTTTTTCATGGATTATGGGAATTTTCCCATGATTCCCTGTTTTTGGGTCATAGGTTATTTGTAATGTATGCATATAAAACTACATATTTTGATGAAAAACGGATGTCAGCGGATTGGATGTGAACGGATTGTCCACAAACATCCGTTTTTCGTCCGTTCCGTTTTTTTTTACGGAAGTAAAAATAGGGTTTTCTTCCGTCCAGAAAAATGGAGCTTAACGGAGATGGATGTTTTGATCCGTAAACAGACGTATGAAAAAACGGACGAGTGGTCCGCACGTGTGAAAGGGGCATTAGCCATGTTCCTGTGTGCTCTGTGAAGGGGGTGTGTCCCTTCCCTCCAATCAGCTGTCAGAGCTCTCCACACTGAGCTCTGCAGAGTGTAATTTCAGCTTTCTGCCCCCCTTTTTTCTCACAGCTCAGGCAAGCTTTATAAATTCAGCATTTTGAATAGATGTAGAGAAGAGAAGACAGCAGATAAACAGGTACAACTTATGTAGGAGGATTTGTTTCATCTCTGTGTGTTTCCTGAGGCCAATCGCTTCCCTGGGTATATGTAGGGGTTTACAACCACTTTAATTAGTGAAAGCTCAGACATACTATTTTTTGATTTTGATTGATGGATAATAAAGCAACATCGGAAGTCCCTTGTAATAAATTATTGTCATTATCCACATGAGCCCAGGCCATGCCCTGGCTATAAATATATATCACTGTGGGCTCCATTCCCTGAACTTCTTGAATCCTCTCAACTCTACGAGTGCTGTGGCATTACATCCATGGACCATGGTTCATCTACGGTGATTATATAAATAGTATTACACTGTAGGCACTGGTCTTGTAGAATCTGAAATTGCATGCAGCTGCTAGCAGGACATTCATGAGAAATAATCCAGATACTTGTATGCATTACACATGTCTTGGAATATCTCTCAGATGCTTTTTATTATACTGAATCCCATTTCATCTAGTCACTGGCAAAACTAGGCGTTTTAGAAAATGTAATAAATATGAATAGAGCAGGTCCAACAAGCATGCAAGTCCCTTTTACAATCAGACGCAAATATTCTTCTCTAATTTCTTTTACCTGTGACAACATTGAACTTCCTGATTACTGGAATTGGACAGGAAGTTAGGAGAAATCATTCCAATGAAATCAGACAGCAGTGCATTTTTTTTATTTTTTGGCTTGTTCAGCTTTAAAATTTCAGTCTCTTAAATGGATGGAAAAATCCAAAATTATTATTATTTTTTAATGTAATTTGTAATGGACCGTTAGGGCCACTGCCAGTCTAAAATTCCTGTCCGCAGTCCTGTTGTAGGTTTTACTTTAAAGTGGTGTTTCCACCAAAAAAAATAAAAAAATAGCTTAAAAATCATTAAAAAAAAATAATTGGAAAAAATATTTTTTTTTACTCACCTCTAAATGCCTGTTGCTATGGGGTCCCTCGTAGTCTGCCTCCTTCAGTGCCCGGGCACTGACATCACTTCCCCTCGGCGCCGCACAGTCATCTGGGACCTGTCACGTGTCCCAGATGACTGCGCGGCGTATCACGGCGCGCGGTGCCGCTCGTGCATGCGCAGTGGGTGCACGGCTGTGAAGCCACAGCCGGGTGCCCACAGTAAGAATGCCGGCGCCGCGAGCGGAGTGGGGAACGAGGGGGGGCTTCGTTCTCCCGCATCGCTGGACCCTGGGACAGGTAAGTGTCCGATTATTAAAAGTCAGCAGCTGCAGTATTTGTAGCTGCTGACTTTTACTTTTTTTTTTTTTTTTAGGGGGCACCCCACTTTAAGTGGAACTCATAGCAACTTGTTAAAAAATAATATTCTTTAACAAGAAATATTAATAATTATGCTAACAAAATTAGTGTACTGTCAATTGCCTCCAGCATTGCTCCTGTTTCTTCTTACTGCAGGCTGACCTTCTGATAAAGCCCAGAGCTCTTGAGCAGCAGTAAATCTTCAGGCTATCAGCAGATCACCTCTACAAGTGCCGAAAATGATAGAGCAACTGAGCATGTGCAGAGCAGGGTGAGAGAGTGTATTACTGATTTGAAACAGTATGAGCACTTATTTTTATTGTTTTACATAGCTATACCTGCAACAAGGGCCAACCTGAAGTGATCTATCAGGACTTAAAGAGGAAGTAAACCCTGATGAGTTTACTTCCTCTTTGTTTCCCTGCAAAGTTAAAGCATAATGGACTACTATGCTTCGCATAGTAGCCCATTATGTGTCACTTACCTGACACAGGAACCAGCGATGTCCCTGCTGTCCCCTCTTCCACGAAGCGTCCATCCTCCTTCCGGGTATCGCTGCTCCGGCGCTGTAAGTGGCCGGAGCAGCGATGACGTCACTCTGGCGCATGCGCGTGGGAGCCGTAAGTGACGGCATGTTTGCCTTCACTTGCGGCGCACCCAGTGCGCCTGCGAACATGCGCCGTAGACAGCGGTGCCCTTTTTTTGTAAAATATCTCCTTAACTGTGTAGGTTAAGGAGATATTTCTTGGACCTACAGGTAAGCCTTAATCTAGGCTTACCTGTAGGTCAAAGTGGTCAGTAAGGGCTTACAACCACTTCAATTTAATCACTAAAGTTCCACTGTACCTTGTTGCAAAATGTACCCAGATATATGAGGCCTCACTAAAGTGGGTTTTCTTCCATGGGGCCATATGTCCATATACCAGTGGTTCTCAACTCCTGTCCTCAGGACCCACCAACAGGCCAGGTTTGCAAGGTAATTGAAATACATCACAGGTGATATAATTTGCTGCTTAGTGATTGCAGTATTCTAGTCTGCATCTCCCCAAGGTAATACTTAAAATCTGGCCTGTTAGTGGATCCTGAAGACAGGAGTTGAGAATCCATGTCTTCATGGACTTTGCTTTGTGCACTGGTGCACAGTCGTGTTGGAACAGGAAGGGGCCATCCCCAAACTGTTCCCACAAAGTTGGGAGCATAAACTTGTTCAAAATGTCTTGGTATGCCGACTAGGGTTGCCACCTCATCCCTTTAAACCCGAACACATATTAATTACACAGGTTCTGTGGCTGAGTAAGGTGGTAATTAAACTCACTTGGTGCCTTATCTGCATTTAATTAGCCTCAGAACCTGTGTAATTCAAAGGTGTTCGGGTTTAAAGGGATGAGGTGGCAACTCTAATGCCGACGCCTTAAGAGTTCCTTCACTGGAACTAAGAGGCCAACCCCTGAAAACAACCCCACACCATAATCCTCTTTCCACCAAATGAGTTGGACCAGTGCACAAAGCAAGGTCCATAAAGACATGGATAAGCGAGTTTGGGGTGGAGGAACTTGACTGGGCTGCACAGCGTCCTGACTTCAACCCGATTGAACATCTTTGAGATGAATTTGAGCGCAGAGTGCAAGCCAGCCCTTCTCGTTCACATCAATGCCTGACCTCACAAATGCGCTTCTGGAAGAATGGTCAAACATCCCCATAGACACACTCCTAAACCTTGTGGACAGCCTTCCCAGAAGAGTTGAAGCTGTTATAGCTGCAAAGGATGAGCCAGCTCAATTTTGAACCCTACAGACTAAAGCCTTTGTACACACGATTCGATTGTTGGCCAACTGAGCGTCTGATTTTTGTCTTAAGGGCGTGTGCCAGGATCTTGTCTTGCATACTAACGGTACACAATTGTCGGGCAACAAACACGAACGTAGTGACATACTATGAGGAATTTCAACTCTTGAGCGCCACCCTTTGGGTCCCTTATGCTAATTTCGTGTTTGGTGAGCATTGATTCCGAGCATGCGTGTTTGTACTTTCAACTTTTGTGTGATGGACGTGTGTACTGACCAATATGAAAATCAGACAATCGACCATTGTCCACTGAAAATTTACTAGCCTGTCATCTGACATTTGTTGGCTGAAAGTTGGACAACAGTTGCCAAAAGGAGCGTAAAAGTTCTGTGTAAAATAAAATAGATCAGGATTTGATCTTTGTCAGTGTCCGGGTTTGGGTCAAAGGTCAAGGTCAGTGCATTTTAGGTGGGGTTCCAAAAAAGTTTTTTTTTTATTTAGTGTTGTGCCGCGTACACACGATCGGAAATTCCGCCAGCAAAAGTCTGATGTGAGCTTTTGGTTGGAAAATGCGTCCGTGTGTATGCTCCATCGGACTTTTGCTGGCAGAATTCCCGCCAGCAAAAGATTGAGAGCAGGTTTTCTATTTTTCGGTCCGAAAAAGTTCCTATTCGAAAATGGGTTCGTCTGTAGCAATTTCGACGCGCAAAATTCCTACACATGCTCGGAAACAATTTGACACATGCTCAGAAGCATTGAACTTCATTTTCTCGGCTCGTCGTAGTGTTGTACGTCACCGCGTTCTTGACGGTCGAAAGTTCAGAGAACTTTTGTGTGACCGTGCGTATGCAAGACAAGCTTGAGCGGAATTCTGTCAGAAAAACCATCCAAGATTTTTCCGGCGGAAAATCCGCTCGTGTGTACGGGGCATGTGTGTTTTATATGCAACATCGTTCTGGACCCTACTGCTTATGCTATGTGAATGGGGACATGTAATGAATACAAATTAGGAGTTATCCTAATAGGGCTGTAAAAGTGGAAATGCAATTGGAAAAACAAAAACAAAAAAAATTAAAAGTCAGCAGCTACAAATACTGCAGCTGCTGACTTTTAATAATCAGACACTTACCTGCTCCAGGGTCCAGCAATGCGGGGGATCGAAGCCCCACTCGTCTCCCCCTCCATTCGGTGGCGCCGGCATTGTAACTGTGGGCGCCCGGCTGTGGCTTCACAGCCGGGCACCCACTGCGCATGCGCGAGCGGCACTGCACGCCGTGAGTGGCCGCGCAATCATCTGGGACCTGTCACGTGTCCCAGCTGATTGACAAGAGGGAGGGGGCAGAGCTGAGCCCTTCTTACGCCGAGGGGAAGTGATGTCACAAGCCCAGGCACCGAAGGAGGCAGACTACGAGGGACCCCCTAGCAACAGACATTTAAAAAAAAAAAATTCCAAAAGTTTTTTTTTAATTTTTCTTAACCTCCCTGGCGGTGTTCCCGAGTCTGGCTCGGGTTGAGTTTTTTGTACCAAAAGCGGTAACCCCGAGCCAGACTCGGGCTTGCGTTGCAGGATACAGGGGAAGTTACTTACCTTGTCCCCTGGATCCTGCGATGTCTCCCCGCTGTGTGAGCGAGCCGTCCGCTCGCTCGATTCACACAGTGCCCGAGTGCCGCTGATCTCCATTCCCTGCGACGTTCCGACGCACGGGAGCAGAGATCGGCGCCAAATTCAAAAAAGTTTAAAAACACACAACACATACAGTACTGTAATCTTACAGATTACAGTACTGTATACAAAAAATACACATCCCCTTTGTCCCTAGTGGTCTGCCCAGTGCCCTGCATGTCATTTTATATAATAAATTGATTTTTTTCTGCCTGGAAACTGGAGATTGTCCATAGCAACCAAAAAGTGTCCCTTTATGTCAAAAGTCGTTTTCGACCAGCTAGAAAACAGCGATAATAAATTAGAATCACAATTTATCATCAAACAATAAATTTAATGACAGCGACTATTCTGCAACTGAGCAAATTTCATTGTTTTTGATTTGATTACATTTTTGAATCATTTTATTTATTTATTTATATATATATATATATATTTATTTATATTATAATTTATGATTTTGTGTTTCAAACTTTATCATACCCGGGATGTCTACTAGACTCTGGTTCGGACAGATTTAAGTGAGTTATTCATAAGAATTGCATGCCTACAATATAAAAACGCCAAATTTCCATGCAAAATAATTGTACCGCTTTCAGCACTAAATTCCAGACAGAATCATACCGCCAGGGAGGTTAGGAACATTCATGATTCATTTTATTTTTTTGGGTGCAACTCTACTTTAACCGCTTCCCGACCGCCTCACGCAGATATACTGCGGCAAAATGGCACGGGCAGGCAAAATCACGTACCTGTACGTGGCCCTTTAATTGCCTGCCCGTGGGTCGCGCGCGCGCGCGCCGCCAGCGGCGCGCTCGCGACACGGTCGGGAGCTCCGTGACCCGGGCGCGGGACCAGCGGACCCGATCGCCGCTGGTGTCCCGCGATCGGGTCACGGAGCTGAAGAACGGGGAGAGGTATGTGTAAACAAACCTCTCCCCGCGCTTCCTACTCTGCCTGTCATTGATTGGCTGTTCCCGGTCATCGGGAAAGCCGATCAATGACGTCAGATGTCAGCCCCGCCCCCTATTGTAAAAAAACACACACACCTCACAGCCCATAACCCCTCCCCTCCCCCTAGTGGTTAACTCTTTCACTACAACTGTAATTTATACAGCAATCAATGCTATTTAAATGCATTGATTCCTGTATAAATGACAATGGTCCCAAAAATGTGTCAAAAATGTCCGATGTGTCCGCCATAATGTCGCAGTCACAATAAAAATCGCTGATCGCCGCCATTACTAGTAAGAAAAAAAAATATTAATAAAAATGCTATAAAACTATCCCCTATTTTGTAAACGCTATAACTTTTGCGCAAACCAATCAATAATCGCTAATTGAGATTTTTTTTTTTTTTTTTACCAAAAATATGTAGAAGAATACGTATCAGCCTAAACTGAGGAAAAAAAATGTTTTTTTATATATTTTTTGGGGATATTTATTATAGCAAAAAGCAAAAAATATTGCATTGTTTTCAAAATTGTCGCTCTATTTTTGTTTATAGCGCAAAAAATAAAAACCGCAGGGGCGATCAAATACCACCAAAAGAAAGCTCTATTTGTGGGAAAAAAAGGATGCCAATTTTGTTTTGGAGCCACGTCGCACGACCGCGCAATTGTCAGTTAAAGCGACGCAGTGCCGAATCGCAAAAAGGGGCCTGGTCCTTTGGCTGCCAATTGGACCGGGGCTGAAGTGGTTAAATTAAGCTTGGTCCAGAGCAAGACCAAAAACTCTTATAAAGCATGGCCCACTCTGATCTAATAAGGAAGAAAAAAATCCTTCTTGATCCTCTAAGGCACAGGTGTCAAACACAAGGCCCACGGGATTAATCCAGAACCTCCAGGCCATTTCATGTGGCCCTCGCACCTCTCCTGCAGCTGCAGGAGAGCTCCAGCCCTCCTCTGGTCCTCCAGACCCCTACTTTCTGCTTTTAAGCAATGCATCCAGCTTCTTCCCAGCAGTAGCATAAGGAAAGGGGGTGCACTGTGATGTTAGGGAGAGTGGGGGACTCGACTTCTGATGGTGGGGCGGCTCTTGACATCTAATGTAAGGGGAGGGGATGCGCTGGACATCTAATCTTACAGATACAACCGGACTTTTGAGGACAATCATAATGCTGATATGGCCCACGATGAAATTGAGTTTGACACCCCTGCTCTAAGGCAATCGGATATTTCCTGGATCTCTGTTGTCATAAGACGCCCTGACACTCAGTGCTATTCTGCTTTTGCAATGCAGATGCAACAGCCTTAAGCCCCATACACACGGTCGGACTTTTTCATGGATTCTGTCCGATCGGACAAGGTTGTTGAAAAATCAGACCGTGTGTATGCACCATCGGACAGTGTTCGTCGGTTTGACCGACGGACAAAGTCTTATCTCCTGCTGGAAATCTTTGCCGTCAACACGGTCCGATCACACCAAATCCGATCGTGTGTACGGTTGTCCGACCGGACAAAGTGCTACGCATGCTCAGATCACATTACAAGACCAAAGCTATTGGCTACTAGCCTCTACGTAGTCCCGTCGTAGGCAACAAACGTCACCACGTTCAGAATGATCGGATTTTCCGACAACTTTGTCCGACCGTGTGTACGCAAAACCAACATCGGACAAAGTATGACGGACATGGTCCGACGGACCTGGTCCGCGGATTGTCCGACCGTGTGTATGGGGCTTTAGATTTGCATATTATAATTTAATCTTTATATAATCATAATACAAATGCTAGATAGGCAAAAATAGAAAACTAAATTGGGCCATGGATCTAGGTATCCCGGGTCCTATGGAAGGTAGCTGCTGACTTTTAATATACAGATACTAGAAAAAAGAAAGACACACAGCTGGAGATGGTTTGGTTGCTGCTCACGCCTAAGGTGTAACAGAAAGGAAAAAATCCCCCCGAAAAGGGTTTATGGGGTTTTTAGGCAGCACTATAGAAAAAATTGGGTATGATACAACGTATTGTCTAAGTAGAAATATAAATCTTTATTGAAAATATCACAAAAGTGACATAGTGGATGTAAAACATGGGTCCCGAATGAGAGTAATATAGTACAACAGAAAAAGTATAAAAATACACACTGATAGACAAATAGACTCTTACAATAAAATATTTTTGGACACAGCCAACATAGTTTGAAAAAAAAAATTAAACTGACGCGTTTCGACCCGTATTCATAAGGGTCTTCCTCATAGGTAATTTGTCTATTTTAAAAGGGGGGAAAAAAAGATAATAAGCATACATATTGCAGCAACATCTATATTTGATGTATTGACCTCCACTTCAATTGGAAGTAGAGGCATATACCATATTGTGTTATATAATATTTACCCAGGTATGTATGAATCTGATGAAAATTACTTCACATATGGGATTTCCCTGACGAGGTTTTCAGTTATACTTTTTCTGTTGTACTATATTACTCTCATTCGGGACCCATGTTTTACATCCACTATGTCACTTTTGTGATATTTTCAATAAAGATTTATATTTTTACTTAGACAATACGTTGTATCATACCCAATTTTTTCTATAGTGCTGCCTAAAAACCCCATAAACCCTTTTCGGGGGGATTTTTTCCTTTCTAATATACAGACACTCACCTGTCCCACGGTCCAGCGATACGGCCGCCTGAAGCCTCACTTATCTCGCCCTCCTCTCTGCGGTGCCGGCTTTGCAAGTGTGGGCATCCGCTGTGCGTTCTGATTGGCTGGGCAATCTTCTGGGACCTGTGACGTGTCCCAGAAGATTGCAGGGAGGGAGGGGGGAGAGGTGAACTTCCGCTCTACGCCGCGGCGCCAGGAGAGGAAGTGGGAGCTGGGTACCTGTGAAAACTAGGTACCAGCTTCCCGTCTCCCCCAAAAAAGACATGCCAAATGTGGCATGTCAGGGGGTCACAAGTACTTAAAGCGGAAGTTCCATTTTTGGGTGGAACTTCGCTTTAAGATCAGGTTTTTTGCTGTCTGTGTCCCACTGGGAAGATGTCCCTTCACTTCCTGTCTCAGAGACACAACAGGAAGTGAGAGCAAATCTCTCCAAAGTAAGAAGAAATCCCCTCTTAGGCTTCATGCACACAAGGTGTTCTAAACACTGCTTTTAGAGGCGTTTTTCATTTACTCTCTATAAACATCCCTCGATATTAGCCTATGTGTCCATGCACACATAGGCATTTACAAGCGTTTAGAGGCAGAACCCCCCCCCCCCCCCACTTCCAGCACGTTCCGTAGAGGAGCGTTTTACCGCTAAACATGCTTGACGAGCCTAAACACATCTAAACGCACTTTAACGCTAGATGTGTCAAGCACTTGAGCGTTCACTCATTTCAATGGTCGGAATAATTTAATATTTTGAAATGAATTAATGTCCAAGCGCTTGATGTGGCTTTAGGCATGTTTCTGATGCTGTTCCTCCCCTGGTGTTTTGAAGAGCTGGGCAAATGCCCAGTGTTTGCCCAGTGTGGGGCCTTAGGCATACCTCCCAACATTTTGAGATGGAAATGAGGGACACCTACTAGCAAATGTATGTAGGCATAGGATACGCCCCCTGCCACACCCCCTTAAAGGAGAATTAACCAAAAAAAGGTTAACTAAATCCACAAGGGCTTTTTTTTACCACTACTATTACTTTATATTGGCTTTTGAAATGTACAAATGCAGCAATTTAGAAATTGGATGAAAGGTTTAGCACTGGGGAACACATTTTGAAAGAAAAAAAGTGAATTCTATATACAACTATAGATCAGACCAAAATGAGGGACTAATGAGGGGGAAAGAGGGACAGAGGGACATTGGTCCAAATCATGGACAGTCCCTCGAAATCGGGGACAGTTGGGAGCAAATGCAGCAATTTAGAAATTGGATGAAGGTTTAGCACTTTTTGAAAGGTAAAAAAAAAAAAAAAAAAAAAAAAAAAATAAAAAAAAAAAAAAAAAAAAAAAAAAAAAAAAAAAAAATTGCTAAAAAAAATAAAAAAGGGGGACAGTTGGGAGCTGTGCCTTAGGTCTTATGTACTTGGATGAAGGGAAGCTTCTGGACAGTCGCACTCAAAATCAAATACCTTTATTAAAAAAAGGAGGTAATAATCCAAAAAGTACAAGTCACAGCAAACAACGGATCACAGGAGCTAACGTGTTTCACACTTTCATAGCTAATGAATAAGCACTTTTGACAGTGTGAAACGCGTCAACTTCTGTGATCCGTTGTTTGCTGTGGCTTGTACTTTTTGGATTATTACCTCCTTTTTTTAATAAAGACATTGGATTTTGTACTTTTTGGATTATTATGTCCTTTTTTTTTTTAATAAAGGCATTTGATTTTGAGTGCGGCTGTCCAGAATCTTCCCTTCATCCAATTACCTATGCCATGGGCGTCCGCAGAATTTTTTTCAGGGGGGGGGGGGGGGGGGCATAATTTTAAGGTCACCCATGCTCTGGCCCTTTTCGACAATGTCATTATCACGGTCATAGACTGCAGACGATGTACAGGTGATGGTCAGAGACTGCGGACATGGCCCAAGAGACTGTCAGAGACTGCGGACATGGCCCAAGAGACTGTGAGTGACTGCATACATGGCTCAAGACTGTAAGAGACTGCGGACATTGCACAAGAGATGTCCAGAGACTGCATACATGGCCCAAGAGACTGGGGGGGGTGACAGAGAGAGACAGGGGGGTGACAGAAAGAGACAGAGGGGGTGACAGAGAGGAGTGTGACAGAGAGAGACAGAGGGGGGTGATAGAGAGAGGGGGGGGGTGAAAAAGACAGAGGGGTGAGAGAGAGGGAGAGAGAGAGTGGGGGGGTTACAGAGAGGGGTGATGGGGGTCATCACTCCTGATCCGATCCCTGATTCCAGGGGGGGGGGCACTTGCCCCCCCTTACACCTACCTGCGGACGCCCATGACCTATGCTTAGCCAGCACCTGCTGTTCCTGTTCTGAGGAGAGCTCCATTTCCAGACACCCTTCCTAGAGCGGCATCTCTCTTCCCCTTAGGTCTTATGTACACTGGGCTTTGAGCCCCTGCGCTTCCAATCCCTGCGTTTTCATGTGCCTGGGAAGTAAAGGTGTGGTGTTTAGCCCCCCCGCCTGCAATCTTTCAAAGTCTATGGCAGGCTGAAATACCCTGTGGATGGACACTGTACCAAGTGATACTTGTGTTGTGTTTTGGGTTGCCACCTGTACGGGAATGACCCGGACAGTCCGGGTTTTGACAGCTGTGCCCGGGTTTGTGTTCTCCTGACACCCGGACACAGCAGCAATGTACAGGCTCTGCTCTACTAGACCAGTCCCAGCCAGGCTTCAGTGAGATCACCACCCCACGGTCCCCCACCCCCGATGTGTCGTGACTCATGTGTCTGAATATATGTTTTTATCGCGCCAGCAGACTCCCCCCGCCCCCCTCTCCAGAAGAAGAACCCCCTTCGGGCAGCTGCAGATCTCCTCTCTCTCCTGGCGCTTCTACCGCCAGCAGCACGGCACCCGCCCGGCCCCCCTCCTTCCCCACTCGAGTGACCAATGTACTCCTGCAGCAGCAGCAGTAGTCGCCCGGGTCACACTCGCTGTCTGTGTCTCCTCCTTGACTTCACTCACTCTCCCAGACAGTCAGCCGCCGGCACCGATGCCAGCCATAGACAGTGCATGGAACTGTCTGGTCTCCTAGCAACGAGGGACGCAGTTAGAGTGAGAGCGCATGGTGTTAGACTCCGCCCCCACTCCACCATACACATCTTCACAGTGGATCCTGAAAGGTAAGGGTTTTTTTTCTTGCTCTATGGGGGTGAAGGTAGGCAGGCACTGTCTGATGGAATTTTAGAACTAGCAGGGTCTTAAGGGGGGGGGGGGGGCGGCGGGGGGGGGGGGGGGGGGGGGGGGGGGGGGGGGGGGGGGGGGGGCGTCACCTGGGGGAGGTCTATTATGCTCAGTGGTTCAAAATGTGAAAAAAATCAAAGGCTGCCACCCACTGTGCCCTCAAACGCTGCCACTGTGCCCTCAAACGCTGCCACTGTGCCCTCAAACGCTGCCACTGCGCCCTCAAACGCAGCCACTGTGCCCTCAAACGCAGCCACTGCACCATCAAATGCTGCCATTTTGCCCATCAAATGCTGCCATTTTGCCCATCAAACGCTGCCACTGGGCCCATCAAACGCTGCCACTGCGCCCTCAAACGCTTCCACTGCGCCCATCAAATGCAGCCACTGCGCCAAACGCAGCCACTGTGCCCATCAAACGCTGCCACTGTGCCCATCAAACGCTGCCACTGTGCCCATCAAACGCTGCCACTGTGCCCATCAAACGCTTCCACTGCGCCCTCAAACGCAGCCACTGCGCCCTCAAACGCAGCCACTGCGCCCATCAAACGCTGCCACTGCGCCCTCAAACGCTGCCACTGTGCCCATCAAACGCTGCCACTGTGCCCATCAAACGCTGCCACTGTGCCCATCAAACGCTGCCACTGTGCCCATCAAACGCTGCCACTGCGCCCATCAAACGCAGCCACTGCGCCCTCAAACGCAGCCACTGCGCCATCAAACGCTGCCACTGTGCTCATCAAACGCAGCCACTGTGCCCATCAAACGCAGCCACTGTGCCCATCAAACGCTGCCACTGTGCCCATCAAACGCTGCCACTGTGCCCTCAAACGCTGCCACTGTGCCCCATAAATGCTACCACTATGCTATCAATTGCAGCCACTGTGCAAAACACTGCCACTGTGCCATCAAACGCTGCCACTGTGCCCTCAAA
The DNA here is from genome assembly GCA_028564925.1 of Lithobates sylvaticus. Taxonomy (NCBI): domain Eukaryota; kingdom Metazoa; phylum Chordata; class Amphibia; order Anura; family Ranidae; genus Lithobates; species Lithobates sylvaticus. Next base: position 50,855,150 of record CM053032.1, read on the forward strand.
CGCTACCACTGTGCTATCAATTGCAGCCACTGTGCCCATGAAACGCAGCCACTGTGCCCATGAAACGCAGCCACTGTGCCCATCAAACGCTGCCACTGTGCCCATCAAACGCTGCCACTGTGCCCATTAAACGCTGCCACTGTGCCAACAAATGCTGCCAGTGTGCCCATCAGCGTGACCCTCCCACTCGCTGTCTGCCTGCCACTTACCCTGTCTTGGTGGGGCAGCGGGTGACAGCGACGAGCAGGATCCTGCATGCGTCTCCTGCCATCCTCATCTCCTGTCCTCTCCTCCTGATAGGCGTGCAATAGCAGTGCCTGTATTTTCAGCCAATCAGGTGACAGGTAACAGACCTGAGTGGCGGAGAGGCGGTTTAATGTTAGTAAAGCGAATATTCATTCACTTTTCTAACACAGCTGAGTGACCCAGCATGGCGCTCGCAGGTCACTTTTTGTGACGCCTATTAGATCCTATGGCTCTAATCAGGTGCTTCAAAAAACCCCCCCCCCCGCTGCTTGAATAGGGGGTGGCAGCGGCGGCCATGGATAGATTCATGCACTGCATGAATCTATCTATTGGTAATAGAGGGGGCGGCTGGCACCGCCACTGATTATGCTGCTAATATAAAGGGGGAGAGGCAGGCACTGTGTGATATTTAAGGGACTCAGAGCTAGCAGGGCCTCTAAGGGGGGACCCTCACCAGGGGGAGGTCTATGCTGCTAATATAAAGGGAGAGGGGGGTGAGTCTATGCTGCTAGTATGCTAATATAATGGGAGGGGGGTGAGTCTATGCTGATAATATAAAGGGACACTAATCTAATGGGGGTCACTCTGTAAGGAGGAGCGCTGATCAGTGGCGTCACTACAGGGGGGCTCATTCACACTATAGTTGCCACTGGTGCTGTAATTAGATGACTCTAATAAGATAGACTAATGGGGAATGCTGACCAACCATTCGATCAGCAGTCAGCACCGCCCATTAGAGACCCCCATTATATCAGAGTCACCTTATATCAGCACCCACTGCTTACAGACCCCCATTAGATTAGGGTCTGGTGAAAAGTGTCCAGTAGTAAAGTCGTTTTTGAGCTTTAACTAATAGTGCTTTATTTGTATGAAAAATGACACTGTTGAATGTTGAATGACACCCAACATCATTCAGCAGACTCCCCCCGCCCCCCTCTCCAGAAGAAGAACCCCCTTCGGGCAGCTGCAGATCTCCTCTCTCTCCTGGCGCTTCTACCGCCAGCAGCACGGCACCCGCCCGGCCCCCCTCCTTCCCCACTCGAGTGACCAATGTACTCCTGCAGCAGCAGCAGTAGTCGCCCGGGTCACACTCGCTGTCTGTGTCTCCTCCTTGACTTCACTCACTCTCCCAGACAGTCAGCCGCCGGCGCCGATGCCAGCCATAGACAGTGCATGGAACTGTCTGGTCTCCTAGCAACGAGGGACGCAGTTAGAGTGAGAGCGCATGGTGTTAGACTCCGCCCCCACTCCACCATACACATCTTCACAGTGGATCCTGAAAGGTAAGGGTTTTTTTTCTTGCTCTATGGGGGTGAAGGTAGGCAGGCACTGTCTGATGGAATTTTAGAACTAGCAGGGTATCAAAGGGGGGGGGGGGGGGGGGGCGTCACCTGGGGGAGGTCTATTATGCTCAGTGGTTCAAAATGTGAAAAAAATCAAAGGCTGCCACCCACTGTGCCCTCAAACGCTTCTACTGTGCCCTCAAACGCTGCCACTGTGCCCTCAAACGCTGCCACTGTGCCCTCAAACGCTGCCACTGTGCCCTCAAACGCTGCCACTGCGCCCTCAAACGCAGCCACTGTGCCCTCAAACGCAGCCACTGCACCATCAAATGCTGCCATTTTGCCCATCAAATGCTGCCACTGGGCCCATCAAACGCTTCCACTGCGCCCTCAAACGCTTCCACTGCGCCCTCAAAGGCTTCCACTGCGCCCATCAAATGCAGCCACTGCGCCCTCAAACGCAGCCACTGTGCCCATCAAACGCTGCCACTGTGCCCATCAAACGCTGCCACTGTGCCCATCAAACGCTTCCACTGCGCCCTCAAACGCTTCCACTGCGCCCATCAAATGCAGCCACTGCGCCCTCAAACGCAGCCACTGCGCCCTCAAACGCAGCCACTGCGCCCATCAAACGCTGCCACTGCGCCCTCAAACGCTTCCACTGCGCCCATCAAATGCAGCCACTGCGCCCTCAAACGCAGCCACTGCGCCATCAAACGCTGCCACTGTGCTCATCAAACGCAGCCACTGTGCTCATCAAACGCAGCCACTGTGCCCATCAAACGCTGCCACTGTGCCCATCAAACGCAGCCACTGTGCCCATCAAACGCAGCCACTGTGCCCTCAAACGCTGCCACTGTGCCCCATAAATGCTACCACTATGCTATCAATTGCAGCCACTGTGCCAAACACTGCCACTGTGCCATCAAACGCTGCCACTGTGCCCTCAAACGCTACCACTGTGCTATCAATTGCAGCCACTGTGCCCATGAAACGCAGCCACTGTGCCCATGAAACGCTGCCACTGTGCCCATCAAACGCTGCCACTGTGCCCATCAAACGCTGCCACTGTGCCCATCAAACGCAGCCACTGTGCCCTCAAACGCTGCCACTGTGCCCCATAAATGCTACCACTATGCTATCAATTGCAGCCACTGTGCCAAACACTGCCACTGTGCCATCAAACGCTGCCACTGTGCCCTCAAACGCTACCACTGTGCTATCAATTGCAGCCACTGTGCCCATGAAACGCAGCCACTGTGCCCATGAAACGCAGCCACTGTGCCCATCAAACGCTGCCACTGTGCCCATCAAACGCTGCCACTGTGCCAACAAACGCTGCCAGTGTGCCCATCAGCGTGACCCTCCCACTCGCTGTCTGCCCGCCCCTTACCCTGTCTTGGTGGGGCAGCGGGTGACAGCGACGAGCGGGATCCTGCATGCGTCTCCTGCCATCCTCATCTCCTGTCCTCTCCTCCTGATAGGCGTGCAATAGCAGTGCCTGTATTTTCAGCCAATCAGGTGACAGGTAAAAGACCTGAGTGGCGGAGAGGCGGTTTAATGTTAGTAAAGCGAATATTCATTCACTTTTCTAACACAGCTGAGTGACCCAGCATGGCGCTCGCAGGTCACTTTTTGTGACGCCTATTAGATCCTATGGCTCTAATCAGGTGCTTCAAAAACACCCCCCCCCCCCCGCTGCTTGAATAGGGGGTGGCAGCGGCGGCCATGGATAGATTCATGCACTGCATGAATCTATCTATTGGTAATAGAGGGGGCGGCTGGCACTGCCACTGATTATGCTGCTAATATAAAGGGGGAGAGGCAGGCACTGTGTGATATTTAAGGGACTCAGAGCTAGCAGGGCCTCTAATGGGGGACCCTCACCAGGGGGAGGTCTATGCTGCTAATATAAAGGGAGAGGGGGGTGAGTCTATGCTGCTAGTATGCTAATATAATGGGAGGGGGGTGAGGCTATGCTGATAATATAAAGGGACACTAATCTAATGGGGGTCACTCTGTAAGGAGGAGCGCTGATCAGTGGCGTCACTACAGGGGGGCTCATTCACACTATAGTTGCCACTGGTGCTGTAATTAGATGACTCTAATAAGATAGACTAATGGGGAATGCTGACCAACCATTCGATCAGCAGTCAGCACCCCCCATTAGAGACCCCCATTATATCAGAGTCACCTTATATCAGCACCCACTGCTTACAGACCCCCATTAGATTAGGGTCTGGTGAAAAGTGTCCAGTAGTAAAGTCGTTTTTGAGCTTTAACTAATAGTGCTTTATTTGTATGAAAAATGACACTGTTGAATGTTGAATGACACCCAACATCATTCAGCAGACTCCCCCCGCCCCCCTCTCCAGAAGAAGAACCCCCTTCGGGCAGCTGCAGATCTCCTCTCTCTCCTGGCGCTTCTACCGCCAGCAGCACGGCACCCGCCCGGCCCCCCTCCTTCCCCACTCGAGTGACCAATGTACTCCTGCAGCAGCAGCAGTAGTCGCCCGGGTCACACTCGCTGTCTGTGTCTCCTCCTTGACTTCACTCACTCTCCCAGACAGTCAGCCGCCGGCGCCGATGCCAGCCATAGACAGTGCATGGAACTGTCTGGTCTCCTAGCAACGAGGGACGCAGTTAGAGTGAGAGCGCATGGTGTTAGACTCCGCCCCCACTCCACCATACACATCTTCACAGTGGATCCTGAAAGGTAAGGGTTTTTTTTCTTGCTCTATGGGGGTGAAGGTAGGCAGGCACTGTCTGATGGAATTTTAGAACTAGCAGGGTCTCAAGGGGGGGGGGGGGGGGGGGGGGGCGTCACCTGGGGGAGGTCTATTATGCTCAGTGGTTCAAAATGTGAAAAAAATCAAAGGCTGCCACCCACTGTGCCCTCAAACGCTGCCACTGTGCCCTCAAACGCTGCCACTGTGCCCTCAAACGCTGCCACTGCACCCTCAAACACAGCCACTGTGCCCTCAAACGCAGCCACTGCACCGTCAAATGCTGCCATTTTGCCCACAAATGACCAAGGCCCAGCCCGCGAGCACATCCTATTGTGCGATCCATAATTAGCAGCAAAAAGGGAGTTAAGCCATGATAACAAAAAGCAAGGAGAGGAATGCAAACATGTCAAGGGCCCCCCAACCAGCCATAGTCCAATCCAACAAGGGCAGCCACACACCAACAAAGGTTAACCAAAAGCCAAAATTGGTGTTGCTGCAAGACACCCCCCAACCAGAACATGGACCCCCAGGGCTATGGGGCGGCTCCGGGTGACCAGAGGGATTGGGCCCACAGGCACCAGTGGCGGCAGCCAACAAGTCGTGGGTTCTTCAAGAAACTGTGCCTGGGAAATGCGCCGGGGTGAAGAGTGCATGTGGCTGGGGGGCTTGATATAAGCCAGGCCATAAGGCAATAGCATGAAGGTGCAGAACCTCAGTCTGCCAGGGTCAGCTTCACAGCCAGCCCTTGACTAACATGTGCGAGGCGGCTGCATTGCTCCTGAGGGCAGGGTGGAGGCGAATAGCGGAAGGAGGGGGGTTGTGTGGGTGGGCTAGATAGCAGGGCATGCGCTAGTGGTGGCACGGAGGCAGTGTGGATCATGAATTGATTTGCTAATGGTAGGGCATGTTAGGTAGGCTGCCCAATTTTGCAAATTTGGACTGGGATTGGATTTTGTAGTGGTGGAATGGGAAAGAAATGAGATGAAGATGGGAAGCACCCCGTGGTGCTAATGTTTGGGCCGCGGGGTTAGATATGCCTCTGTGGTGGCATGCTATTTTTCGGGATATGGCCCCCTGGATGGGATGGCCCGTAAGTTGCGAAGTGATGCTCATTTGCATATGGGATAGCCTATTGGAGTAAATAGATATTGTGATGGGGCGCGGCTGTGTGCCCATAAGGGGTGAATGCCGCCCTCCTGGTCAGCTGGTTGGGGACGATGAAGAATAATAGAATGTGCCCGGGATGGCGTAGGGGGCCTGCCGAAAAATTTCAATGGCCATGGTGCATGAGTTGGATGGGAATTAATATGCGCGGTGGATGGTGCTGCGGTGCCTGGTTGGCCTTGGATCTTCAATGCAAGGACCGATGTTGGGGCTTTGGGTGAATAATAGCAAAATATGTTGAGCAAACACAACAGAGGGTGCAAGCAGTGGGGCCAGGAGCAGTCCGCTAGGGCCAACCAGGCCACACATAAAGCCGCCCGCAGCCGCCTGAGGCGCTGCGGAAGGAGGCACATGGAAAATATGGGCCAGCATACAGGAAGGGCCGGGGGAAATAGGTGAAGCAAAGGCAGAGCCGGCGCAATTGCCCAAATGAGGGGCCCCTCCACAAATGATGTGACTGCTCCACCCCCGGAATCAGGTTTGGATGAATGGTGGAATGATGATGCCGGGGATGCATGATGGAATGGTTGGGCCCTGTGCCCCAAAATTGCAATGTTGCCCCCCACGGTGAACTTTTGGATGCAAATAATGTTTGATGGATGGCGGGGGTAATGATTATGGCTGATTTGAATCAAATGCTGCCATTTTGCCCATCAAACGCTGCCACTGGGCCCATCAAACGCTTCCACTGCGCCCTCAAACGCTTCCACTGCGCCCTCAAACGCTTCCACTGCGCCCTCCAAATGCAGCCACTGCGCCCTCAAACGCAGCCACTGTGCCCATCAAACGCTGCCACTGTGCCCATCAAACGCTGCCACTGCGCCCTCAAACGCTTCCACTGCGCCCATCAAATGCAGCCACTGCGCCCTCAAACGCAGCCACTGCGCCCTCAAATGCAGCCACTGCGCCCATCAAACGCTGCCACTGCGCCCTCAAACGCTTCCACTGCTCCCATCTAATGCAGCCACTGCGCCCTCATACGCAGCCACTGCGCCCATCAAACGCTGCCACTGTGCCCATCAAACGCAGCCACTGTGCCCATCAAACGCTGCCACTGTGCCCATCAAACGCTGCCACTGTGCCCATCAAACGCAGCCACTGTGCCCTCAAACGCTGCCACTGTGCCCCATAAATGCTACCACTATGCTAACAGACCTGAGTGGCGGAGAGGCGGTTTAATGTTAGTAAAGCGAATATTCATTCACTTTTCTAACACAGCTGAGTGACCCAGCATGGCGCTCGCAGGTCACTTTTTGTGACGCCTATTAGATCCTATGGCTCTAATCAGGTTCTTCAAAAACACCCCCCCCCCCCGCTGCTTGAATAGGGGGTGGCAGCGGCGGCCATGGATAGATTCATGCACTGCATGAATCTATCTATTGGTAATAGAGGGGGCGGCTGGCACCGCCACTGATTATGCTGCTAATATAAAGGGGGAGAGGCAGGCACTGTGTGATATTTAAGGGACTCAGAGCTAGCAGGGCCTCTAAGGGGGGCCGTCACCAGGGGGAGGTCTATGCTGCTAATATAAAGGGAGAGGGGGTGAGTCTATGCTGCTAGTATGCTAATATAATGGGAGGGGGGTGAGTCTATGCTGATAATATAAAGGGACACTAATCTAATGGGGGTCACTCTGTAAGGAGGAGCGCTGATCAGTGGCGTCACTACAGGGGGGCTCATTCACACTATAGTTGCCACTGGTGCTGTAATTAGATGACTCTAATAAGATAGACTAATGGGGAATGCTGACCAACCATTCGATCAGCAGTCAGCACCGCCCATTAGAGACCCCCATTATATCAGAGTCACCTTATATCAGCACCCACTGCTTACAGACCCCCATTAGATTAGGGTCTGGTGAAAAGTGTCCAGTAGTAAAGTCGTTTTTGAGCTTTAACTAATAGTGCTTTATTTGTATGAAAAATGACACTGTTGAATGACACCCAACATCATTCAACCCACTGAGCCCAGGCTGTCAAAGGTACAACCCCTGAGGCTGAGTTCACATATGTGCGGCCGCATGTTTACTCGCTGGGGTCCAGACGTGTCTGTTCACTGGTTCAGGTGCAAATCAGGTCTGAATTTCTGCCTGAATTTGCACCTGAACCAGACCAAAAGACGCACAGGACCCTTTTTGTATGCAGACTGCGGCCACCCCAGACCTGTGTGAACCGGCTCCATAGAGAGCAGGTCACACTCGCCTGTCATGCAAATTGGATTAGGTGAAAATCGCATCCAATTCGCACATATGTGAACCCAGCCTAAGGGTGCGTCATCATGGGCTCTTATTACACCTACACAGAATGGCGCTTTTATATCATTACATAAATTCTGCGTTGTGTGCAGGAGTAGAACCATCCTAGATTTAAGGGTAGACATGTGCACAACAAAAAAATTTGTTTTTTTTCGTTTCGTTTTTTTCGTTTGCGAAAAAAAATCGTTTTTTTTCGTTTCGTTTTTTTCGTTTCGTTTTTTTCGTACATTCGTAAGTCATCGGTGTTCGGATTCGTAACGATTCGTACATTCGTAAGTCATCGGTGTTCGTATTCGTAACGATTTGTACATTCGTAAGAGTTATTTTTTTTCGTTGATTCGTTTTTTCGTTAGTTTAATTTTCGGACGCATTCGTATTTATTCGTACATTCGTAACATTCGTAGATTCGTAATCGGAGCATAATTCATAATTTTATGTAATGTGTATGCTATTATTACATTTTAATAATTTACGAATCGAAAAAAAAAAGTTACGAATCGAAAAAAAAAAAGTTACGAATCGAAAAAAAAGTTACGAATGTACGAATTTTTTTGTTCAAAAGAGACACAGAAAACTACAAATCGAAAAAAAAAAAAAAAAAAGTTACGAATCGAAAAAAAAGTTACGAATGTACGAATTTTTGGGTTCAATCTATTCGAAGTACATTTAGCAGCACCATTGTAAGGGACACGGAAAATTACAAATTAAAAAAAAAAAAAGTTACGAATGTACGAATTTTTTCGTTCGTTTTCGTTTTTCGGATTTTCTTCATTAGTACATTCGTTGTTTCTAATTTGTTTTTTTCGGATTTTCGTTGTTTTTCTGATTCGTTCAATTCAAATGATTCATTAATCGGATTCGTACGATTCGAACGATTCGTTATTCGGATTCGTACGATTCGAACGATTCATTCATTCGTACGAAAACGAACGAACGAAAATAACGAAAAAACGAAAAACTAAAAAAAAAACTGTGGTGAGGAAGTGGGTTTGGCTTTAAGCAGAGAGTGTGGGGAGAATATTCTAAAGCTTGTTTATAAGGACGGCTGCACTGCATGAATATGAATATCATCGCTGGTGACAAAAAGTTAACATTTATTTCTGGCATTTTATCAACATTTTTTGTTTGTCACCCAAAGACGTGATGCTTATCAAATGTACATGGCAGACAGAGTTTCCTTTTTAACAGTAAAAACGTGGTAGATGTTTGAAATTTGTAGAACTGCATCTGTTATATCACAATAACCAGATAGATTCCATGTCACATTTACTAGCAAATATGATTGGTTGCAAACTTCAGTGGAAAGCATTGTTTTTTTGTTTTTTTTTTGGTGTGCCTTCCTATTCTGGTGTGTTGACATTTCATGACCTGATTTTAAAGCGGTGTCCCCAAGACACATAATAAGGAAAATCTCCCCAGTGGGGTCAGATGCAGCATGAAAAACCTGAAGGTTCTAACCTTTCCATGCCCTTATTTAAAACTAGAATACAATTGTTTGCAGTTATGCTGGTCATTGATGATACAATTTTATTTCCTTACAGCATGGCTAAAAGAAAGAAAAGAAAATAGCTCAATTCCCCCATGAACGCAGTGTTGATGGGGAAATGCCTCCGGTACACTATTGTACTCTGCATTCTCGTCTGGCGGAATACAGTGGTTACTGCTAGTGGCTATAGCCAGGGGAGGGCTGGCAGCCTTAGGCCTGGGGGGCAAGTCCAGTCAAGTGGCCCACTGAACCACCGAATCAGCCCACCATCACCAGTGCCCATCAGCGCAGCCTCACCAGTTCCCATCAGCTCAGGGACACGCTGAGCTGGCACAGGCAGCTGCCATCGCTGAGGTGAGAGACCCTGACACCTGCAGCTGAACCCCACATCCCATCTATCCCCCCCCATACACCCTATTCACCCTGCCCCAGGCCAGTGCCCATCTAGTAGTCTAAGCAGAACGCACAGGCCATGGCTAGCGGCCAGCAGGCTCCCTGCTGTGGGTCAGTGGGTGGGTGGCTGGCTGGCACAGTGCACCCTGCTGCAGGTGGCTGGCCTGGCTCCCTGCTGTTAGAAAGTGTCCCTTTCAGGCCCCATTAGAGACTAAAACAGAGTCTAATGGGACCTGGAGGGGGGGGGGTCTCTCTCTAAAGCCCCATACACACGGTCGGATTTTCGCATGGATTCTGTCCGATCGGACAATGTTGTTGAAAAATCAGACCGTGTGTATGCACCATCGGACAGTGTACGTCGTATTGTCCGACGGACAAAGTCCTATCTCCTGCTGGATAGATTTTCCGACAACACGGTCCGATCACACCAAATCCGATCGTGTGTATGGTAGTCCGACCGGACAAAGTTCTACGCATGCTCAGATCACATTACAAGACCAAAGCTATTGGCTACTAGCCTCTACGTAGTCCCGTCGTAGGCAACAAACGTCACCACGTTCAGAATGATCGGATTTTCCGACAACTTTGTCCGACCGTGTGTACGCAAAACCAACATCGGACAAAGTACGACGGACATGATCCGACGGACCTGGTCCTCGGATAATCCGCGCGTGTGTATGGGGCTTAACAGTGTCCATTAGAAAGGGTCTGTTAGGCCCCTTTCACACTGGGGTGGGAGCCGCGGTGACGGTAAAGCAGCGCTATATTTAGCACTGCTTTACCGTCGTTTTAACCGCGGTTTTCGGCCGCTCGCGGTGCGGTTTTACCCCCCGCGAGCGGCCGAAAAAGGGTTTAAGACCCCCCGCAGAGCGCCGCCATAGCGGCGCTTTGCGGCGGTATTGCCGCGGTTTCACCGCGGTGTCCCATTCTAATCAATGGGAAGGAGCGGTATAGGAGCGGTGAACACACCGCTCCTATACCGCTCCAAAGATGCTGCTAGCAGGACTTTTTTGACCGTCCTGCTAGCGCACCGCTCCAGTGTGAAAGCCCGCCGGCTTTCACACTGGAGTTAAAGGGGCCGGATTTTTTCAGGCGGTATACAGGGGCTATTTTTAGCGCTGTACCGCCTGAAAAATTCCCCAGTGTGAAAGGGGCCTTAGAGAGAGACCCCATCCATGACCCATTGGAGGCTTCAAATGAGTATAATGGGACCTGGGGGAGGCTCTTTCTAACAGAGTGTACAGTGAACACCTTCATTCGCTCTGGTCCTCATGGGACCCCCTCCTTGTGCCATGACTCTCACCCCTGCCCCAAAATCTCACAAAGTAAAAATAAAATTGGCACTGTGTAGTGTTCCTCTTACCTTAACTTTGGGTACTGTAGCTGTGGCTGGCTCTCGCATCCTCTGTGGCTGGCTGGCTCCTGCGTCCTCTGTGGCTGGCTCCTGTTGGTGGCTGGCTGGCTGGCTGCTGCATCCTCTGTGGCTGGCTCCTGTTGGTGGCTGGCTGGCTCCTGCGTCCTCTGTGGCTTGCTCTTGCATCCTCTGTGGCTGGCTGGCTCCCGCGTCCTCTGTGGCTGGCTACTGTTGGTGGCTGGCTCCCGCGTCCTCTGTGGCTGGCTCCCGCGTCCTCTGTGGCTGGCTCCTGTTGGTGGCTGGCTGGCTCCCGCGTCCTCTGTGGCTGGCTCCCGCATCCTCTGTGGCTGGCTCCTGTTAGTGGCTGGCTGGCTCCTGTTGGTGGCTGGCTGGCTCCTGTTGGTGGCTGACTCCTGCGTCCTCTGTGGCTGGTTCCTGTGGGTGGCTGGCTGGCTTCTGTGGGTGGCTGGTCAGCACCCTGCTGTGGCTGGCTGGCTTCCTGGTGTGGGTGTGTCACCATTGGTGGCTGGCTGGCATCCTGCTGTGGATGATCACAGTGGATGGTTGGCTCCTGGGGGTGGCTGGCTGGCACGCTGCTGTGGGTGGGTCACCGTGGCTGGCTCCTGGTGTGGTTGGCTGGTTTCCTGGTGTGGGTGGGTTTACCGTGGGTGACTGGCTGGCACCTTGGCCCTGCTGTGGGTGGGTCACCGTGGGTGGCTGCCTGGCACCTTGCTGTGGGTGGCTGGCCTGGCTCCCTGCTGTGGGTCAGTGGATGGCTGGCTGGCATGGTGCACTCTGCTGTGGCTGACAGAGGCGGACAGAGAGGGGTGGCACTGACAGAAAGGGGGAGCACTGACAGAGGGGCGAGCTGACAGAAGAGGGGCGGGCACTGACAGAGAGGGGTGACACTGATAGAGAGGGGGGCACTGATAGAGAGGGGTGCACTGATAGAGAGGGGGGCCACTGATAGAGAGGGGTGACACTGATAGAGAGGGGGGCACTGATAGAGAGGGGTGACACTGATAGAGAGGGGGGGGCACTGATAGAGAGGGGGGCACTGATAGAGGGGGGGCACTGATAGAGAGGGGTGACACTGATAGAGAGGGGGGCACTGATAGAGAGGGGTGACACTGATAGAGAGGGGGGTACTGATAGAGAGGGGTGACACTGATAGAGAGGGGCGGGGGCGGGCTGGGCCGGGGGGCAAGGTGGCAATTTCCCCCCAGGCCGTCACAACTTAGGGGGGCACTGATAGAGAGGGGTGACACTGATAGAGAGGGGTGACACTGATAGAGAGGGGTGACACTGATAGAGAGGGGTGACACTGATAGAGAGGGGGGTACTGAAAGAGAGGGGGGCACTGATAGAGAGGGGTGACACTGATAGAGAGGGCATGCGCACTAACAGAGGAGGTGACTGGGAGGGGGAGAGAGAGAGAGAGGGAGAGAGAGAGAGAGAGAGAGAGAGAGAGAGAGAGAGAGAGAGAGAGAGAGAGAGAGAGAGAGAGAGAGAGAGAGAGAGAGAGAGAGAGTCCACAGAGCGCCAGGCAGAGAGGCAGGACTCCTGCAGCAAGTGGTTGCCACCCACAGACCGCTCCACTCCACAGCCTCGCCGGGCCAATCGCAGGTGCCCATGTCGGCCGCCCGCACATGATCCTGTTCGGCCAATCACAGGGCGGACGGTCGCATGGACTACATCTCCCAGAATGCCACAGCGTAGATAGAACTACGCTGTGGCTACATTTCTGATACAACACGCCGCTGCGGCCGTGCAGACTTTCTCTGAGAAATAAAAAAAAAAAAAAAAAAGTTAGTGGGCGGCCGCCGGCCGTTTTGCATATAAGTTGTGACGGCCTGGGGGGAAATTGCCACCTTGCCCCCCGGCCCAGCCCGCCCCTGGCTATAGCCGCCTGGCAGTAACTGTATGTAGAAAAATCTGACATGCTGGTTGTACCCAAGTTGATCGATAGGTCAACCTCAGTACAGTCAGCTTGCACTTACATGGATTGGAATTCGGACACAGATTTAATGACATTGCAGACATCCAGCGCTCCGTGGCAAAGATATTGCCCAGCATCCTGAAAATAATTCTGCATTGTTCTACAAGGGGACTACTTTGAACCTATGTTCACATTGGTGTGGTCCAGGGAACTGCATGTGATTCAGAGCACAGCATTCCTGTTCAAAACATGCAATTAGTTGCAGTGCAATTTGAGCCCATTCATTTTGTATGGCTCAAATCGCACCGTACCCACGCAAAAAAGGTGCATGCAACTTTTTTTGCCGCACTAGAATTGGATTGCATGGGTGTTCACACCTATGCAATCTGATTCTGACAATTGCACTGCATTTTGTGAACTGTTTTTGGGTTGTTTATTGACAACCACAACAGTTCACATGGACAAACTATGATTGTGACGCAGTGCAGAAAACTCACAGGAGTCACAGCAAATCCCACCCACCCTGCATCAGTGTGAAACAGGGCTCCAGGTTACATTAGCTGCTTGTGTATAGGTAGGCAAACTTTTTTTTTACACACACTCACTAAACTTTATTGGGTACATATGATCAAATGCTTGGTAACACAAATTGCTAAACTCAAACTCAGGAGCTAAACCCAGCAGAGTTGTCCCCATTATCAGTGTCCCCAGTAGAGTTTTTTCCCATCATCAGTGTCCCCAGTAGAGTTTTTCCCATCATCAGTGTCCCCAGTAGAGTTTTTCCCATCATCAGTGTCCCCAGTAGAGTTTTTCCCATCATCAGTGTCCCCAGTAGAGTTTTTCCCATCATCAGTGTCCCCAGCAGAGTTGTCCCCATTATCAATGTCCCCAGCATAGCTGTCCCCATTATCAGTGTCCCCAGCAAAGCTGTCCCCATTATCAGTGTCCCCAGCAAAGCTGTCCCCATTATCAGTGTCCCCAGAATAGCTGTCCCTATTATCAGTGTCCCCAGCAAAGCTG
>CM053032.1:50874017-50898889 GCA_028564925.1 Lithobates sylvaticus
GTAAACTACGCAATGCTAAAACACCCTCCCCATTTACAAGGTCCTGGACCAAGAAATAGCTCTCTCCACCTTATTTCTGACCACCCTCCCAATCACATGAAAGTATTCTGCATGGATGGCTGGCGTCCGTCTGACCTCCTTTCCATAACACAGACTTTAGTAACCAAGCCCCTATCGCATTATCTTCAGTCCTTTTTCTAAGCTTCTGTTCCCTGCTTCTTTCAACATGCCTAATTTAACAGGTTGGGGCCTGACCCCTAACCCCCCTCCACACATGTTTTAACCTTGTAGTAAACGCTGTTTTATACTGTGGTAGTCTTTGGCCTTGTAAACCCCAAATGTACACCTGTTGTTCAAGATTTTTGTCAATTTCTATTTTTCAATAAAATAAATTTTCAGAAAAAGAAAAAGAAAAAGAAAACAAATAAAATTAGACATGCTATCTGCCAATAGAACTTAACCAAAAAGTGCATTCTGTGCATCCAAAAATATAGAAAATATGCCAAATCATTGAAAAGAAAAAATGAGTAGCGCTAGACCAAAAAAATATACATAAAATAAATAAAAAGAAAAAAGAATCGCGCTTCACCCAGCAGTATTGTGATGGTGACTGCGTGATCAATTAGCTATACCTCAATTGATGAGTATACACGATAAAATAAAATCAAAAACCTGTGTATATGTACAATACAATTAAATGAGAATATAGGGACCAAAGAGTTTGATCCTATATACAGATAATGAAACTTCCACAAATCAAATTAATGAAAACAGTGAAAATTGAAGATTCTGAGCCTAAATAGCACAGAAATGTATAGTGTGAGTCCAAAGCAAGTCCAAAGTGCATACGTATCTGAATGCGTTTTTCAACGCATCCGAATGCGTTATACTAGAGTGTTGCACCCGTGCAATAAAGATAAAAGAGTCAGTCCAACTTTCCAGTCAAAAATTCTTCAAAAAGCAGCCAGAAGTGATCCACCACCAAAATTGTTGAGATTTACTCCTTACCAGCTGTACATGACACCCCTCTACAGAGTGTCATAATGTGCCTGTATACAGATAGCCTTCCTTAGGACCCTCAGGAGATGCGGTGGACGCCAACAGCCTCGATAGATCACTCCACAGGCCAGTATACACGGATCAGATATCAAATTATGGATCAGCACATGAAGGAAGAGAAGGGGGCTCAAATAGTGTGAAACCCGAGATTTTTATTAAAACATTAATTTTTATATAGTTTTAATAAAAATCTCGGGCTACACATTTTTTCTTTTCATTTGTTATCACTGTAGTTATTGTAGCGGGGTCGTACCCCTTTTAGGGGAGAAGACTACATTCCCCATAATTCCCCAGGCTCCCGGGAGGCTGTTTGTTTCCGCCCGAGAGGCTTCTGGGGGAGGTGATAAAAGGGAAGAGGAGAGACCGCCTCTTCCTCTTCTGACTGGGCTGGTGACGCAAAGACTTGCAAGTGAGGAGACACCTGTGCGGACCGGGACTGCTGAAGGCCTGAAGCCTGGGCCTTGCAGCAGACAGAGTGAGACTCTCAACCCTCAGTGTCAGCAGCAACGGAGCGGAGATTTTTCCCTACAGACGGTCGGTCGGAGAGAGGAAATACACCATTTAAAGCTACATGTGCACCACCTCTACAGTTCTCTTGCCTGTGAAGAATACTGTACTTATTCAAGGACTGAGCTCTATTGCTAGGGATCAGGCCTGGTCCGTTAGGTAGGCGCAGATAGATTTATTGCACCTCAGGGGTGCATAGCAGACGGTCGCTACACTTGGCGCTCCGTTCCCCATTGCTAGTTTGATACATATGTGTGTACATGTTAAAGTGCATATTGCAGGGACCTGCTAATGTGTTGTAAGTCAAATGTTAAATGCATGTTACTATTCCATTTCTTACTGCCAAAGTAAAGCCAGTTATTCTTATCTCAGCAGTCTGCTTGTGAGTTTGAGTCCATTACACTTAGAGTATAAGTGATATTTATATGTGCATAGATACATACCCATTTACTAACTGTGCCAGAGCGGGTAGAGCAAAATTGCCGGGGGTTGGCGGAGCTGTACTCAGGGATCCAAAACAAACCAGCGGCCCTCTTAACTGGGGGTATCGCTACACGTGGGGGCTCGTAATCCGGGATCCTGAGTCAGCGGGAAAAGCCGCCAGAAGGTACCGGCATGGACCCGATAGAAGTGGGACGGTGGTACGCACTAAGGGCCACTGATCCAGCCGCAGCAGCAGTCATTGAACTGCCAGGGATATGGCAGAGAGAGGCAGTCAAGCAGCTCATAATGTCCCTATCCCCATGCCACAAAGCATGGATAATGGACATGAGAAATGATGCTGGGTATACATACGCCCTAGCAGAATGGCAGGAAGAGATCCCAGAGCAGTTCAGGAGGCAAAGCATACAAGCACTGGATGGTCAGACCTATCAATTGCTGCATGCGCTGCCGCGCAAGGGAGACTGTTCTCCAGTGAAAGCTATGCTATCCCCAAAGAAGGAAGAGCAGAAGGGCGCGGAAAGTCCCGCACCCGCACAGACCACTCTTAGTGCAGAACTGTGCGCTGTCCTAGGGGAGATTGTGACTCAGTGCAGAAGAGACCCCGGGGATTACCCGATGTCGGGATACAGGAAACTCCGGATGTTTTCAGGGAGAAAACCTGTACCCTCGGAAGAAGAGGCCATGTTGAAAGAGAGACAGAAGTAGATGCCCTGAAGTTGCAGATGTCTCAGATGATGGAGATACTGACATCTCTAGTGGCGAAAGAGACGCCAAGTCCCAAGAAAGAAACAAGCAGGAGGGAATTATTTCCAGCTGTTTCAGCACCAGCATCCCCACCTGACTACGGAGAGATGATCTGTTTTAATTGTGGGGAAGTGGGCCATATTGCAGCTGTATGCTCCAGTCCCAAGAAGAAGAAAACAGATAGCCGCCAGCCGGCGGGAAACGCCAAAGGGCCCCGGTGAAGGAGTCAACCGGGTGCCCATCGCCTTCAGTGAGCTCCAAGAATTATAACGGGAAGAGAAAGCGAGGAGATCAAACCCCTCGGAAGGAACCCAGGGATCCTCAACCAAGGTACACTCCAGAGAAAGGGGGCAAGACCCCTCCGAAGAAACACAGTACTCCTAAACGAGAACCCACTAAGAGGGAGAAAATTAATGCATACCAGGCTCAGGAAAGAGTCAAGCGCAAATCCAGTGCTGGGAAAGAAAAGAGTCCACAGAAGAGGACAGCATCAACTCGGCCCTACCCAGAAGAGCTAGTTGGTCCATTCCCTACTGTACCCATCCAGGTGGAAGGGATATACACGAAGGCCCTCCTAGACACTGGAGCACAAGTGACCCTATTGTACAGGGACTACTATGACAGATACCTGAGTCATCTGCCCATACAGAAGATAGAAGAGTTGGAGATAAGGGGACTGGGAACTCAGAGTTTCCCCTATGATGGATACTTACCCATACGGTTGACCTTTGACCCATCCGTAGCTGGGAAGACTGAAGTGTTCGACACCCTAGCAGTGGTGTGCCCTCGCCCGCCTGGAACCAGCAAGACCTCCCTGATCATAGGGACGAACACGGATCTAGTCAGAAGGCTCCTGACCCCCCTTGTACAGACGCAGAATCTTTCAGCTCCCAAGATCCATCCCATGCTGAAGGCGGCCTACCAGCGGTTGGTCGTAGAGCAGAAGACCCCAAGTGAGGGGATAGGAAGGGTATGGAGGCTTGGAAAAGAAGGAGCGGTGTTACAGCCTGGAGAGGTGACCTGCATGAGGGCCACGGTGAAACTTAATTGGGAGCAGCCTGGCCCCTTTGTAATGTTGGAACCCGACCCAATGGAGGGTCACTCAGGTCTGGAAGTGATACCAGAAGTGATCTCATTGAAGGACCTGAAGAAGGCCAGAGGAAGAGTCCCTGTCAGTGTGAGGAACCCCACGGAGCGGCCCGTGGAGATCCCTGCCAGGATGCTTCTGGGACAGGTGAGTCCTGCTGTCCCAGTTGGCTGGTCAGAAGTGAAGGGGACGGGTGAAGGAGAAGATGTTTGGAAGAAACTCTCGATGGAAAACCCAAACCTACCTGGAGCTTGGAAAGAGAGAGCCAAGGCCCAGCTGACCAGATGGGAGAAGATTTTCTCTAAAGATGAGTTTGATGTGGGGTGTGCGAGGAGTGCCACCCATCGAATCTGCATGCAAGAGTACAAGCCATTCAGAGAGAGAGTGAGGCGAGTCCCGCTAGCAGATCTGGAGGATCTGAGGGAGCAGCTTGCGGAACTGAAGAAGACGGGAGTGATTAGGGAGTCCAGAAGCCCCTATGCCTCCCCCATAGTGGTGGTCAGGAAGAAGAATGGGTCATTGAGGCTCTGCATTGACTACAGAACTCTCAACAGGAGGACCATTCCTGACCAGTACACCACGCCAAGGATAGAGGATGCCTTGCAGAGTTTATCTGGAGCTAAGTGGTTCAGTGTGATGGACCTCAAGAGTGGGTACTATCAAATCCCCATGCATCCAGAAGATAGAGAAAAGACTGCCTTCATAACCCCAGTAGGATTCTTTGAGTTCAACAGGATGCCTCAGGGCCTATCTGGAGCTCCTGCTACGTTTCAACGCCTAATGGAAAGGACAGTTGGAGACATGAACCTCATAGAAGTCCTTGTGTACCTGGATGACGTCATTGTCTTTGGAAAGACTTTGGAAGAACATGAAGCCAGATTGGAGAAAGTACTGAAGAGGCTCAGTGTAGAGGGACTCAAACTTTCTTCCGAGAAGTGTCGGTTCTATCAGTCTTTTGTGAACTATCTGGGACACATAGTGTCTGAAAAAGGAGTGGCTACAGACCCTGAGAAGTTGGAGGCAGTTACTTTGTGGCCAAGACCCACAACAGTTACAGAACTTCGGTCTTTCTTGGGGTTCTGCTCCTACTACCGCAGGTTTGTGGATGGGTTTGCCCGCATTGCAAAACCCCTAAACGAACTGCTCAAGACAGAAGGAGAGGAAGATGGATTGGGGCCTAGGAGGCCCGGATGAGTCGGTCCAAGACCAATGGAACTCAAGGTGCGAAGAGGCTTTCCGAACCTTGAAGAGAAGTCTCACCACAGCCCCAGTTTTGGCCTATGCTGACCCCACTAGACCATATGAGCTACATGTTGATGCCAGCCATGAGGGCCTAGGTGGAGTACTCTACCAGGAGTATGAAGATCAGCTACGACCAGTGGCCTATGTGAGCCAGAGCCTGACCCCCTCCGAGAAGAACTATCCCACCCACATGTTGGAGTTCTTAGCCCTCAAGTGGGCAGTAGTTGACAAATTGAAAGACTATCTTTATGGGGCCGAGTTTACTGTAAAGACAGATAACAACCCCTTGACCTATCTATTCACCACCGCCAAGCTAGATGCAACTGGACACAGATGGTTGGCGGCGTTGTCTGGATTCAATTTCAGCCTCAAGTACAGGCCAGGGGCTGGAAATAGAGATGCAGATGCCCTGTCCCGAAGATCCCATGTCATGGTCGATGACTGGGAAGACTGGACCCAAGTGGCACCAGAAGGAGTGCGAGCTCTTTGTCAGGGAGCTGAACTCCAAGCCAGAGGAGGATCCAGAGCGGAAGAGATAGGAGTTACCACAGTGGGAGTCCCAAAGTGTTACTGTGGGGTAACTCAACTAGAAGAAGAGTGCCTACCGAAGCTGTCTAAGAAGGAGTTAAGGTGTGACCAATTGGAAGACCCCATGGGGAAATTGGTCCTGGAGGCACTGGAAGACAAGAGTCCAGAGGGACTCCGACTTCACCCTTCCAAAGAAGCTCGCCTACTGAGGAGAGAACTGGACAAGTTACAGGTGCATCAGGGAGTGGTCTACCGAAGGGGCCCCTCTGATAGCCCAGAAGATAAGTGGCAGCTGTTTCTCCCCGAAAAGCATCGAGAGACTGTGCTGATTGCCCTACATGACCAGCATGGTCACTTGGGAGCAGAGAGAACCTTCCAACTTGTCAGAGACCGGTTTTATTGGCCCTGCATGAGGACCGAAGTGGAGGAGTATTGCCATTCCTGTGCAAGATGCATTCAGAGAAAGACTTTACCCCATCAAGCTGCCCCAATGGGCCATCTACAGAGTCAAGGCCCAATGGATCTGGTATGCATTGATTTTCTCTGCCTCGAACCCGATTTGAGTGGATTGGGAAATGTTCTGGTGGTAACCGACCATTTCACCCGTTATGCTCAGGCTTTCCCAACCAAGGACCAGAAGGCCTCTACAGTAGCCAAGGTACTTTTGGAGAAGTACTTTGTTCATTATGGACTACCACAGAGAATCCATTCAGATCAAGGAAGGGACTTTGAGAGTCGCCTGATCAGGAAGCTACTAGATTCTCTGGGAGTAGAGAAGACTAGAACCACACCATATCACCCTCAAGGTGATGCCCAGCCTGAAAGGTTCAACAGGACCCTATTGAACATGTTGGGAACTTAAGAAACAGAGAAGAAGCAACATTGGAGCCAACACATTTCAGCTCTGGTGCATGCCTACAACTGTACAACCAGTGATGTGACAGGTTTTTCCCCCTACCGACTTATGTTTGGGAGAGAAGCAAGATTGCCCGTGGATCTGGCCTTTGGCATTTCCTTAGACCATGCCTCTGCAGCCTCCCACAAAGGATATGTGGACAGACTGAGGCACAGTTTGAAGATAGCTTATGAGAAAGCTCAAGCGGCCTCTGACCAGAGGGGGGCCCGAAACAAGCGGAACTTTGACTTGAAGGTTCGAGTACAGGACCTACAGCCTGGGGACCGTGTACTGTTACGCAATCTAGGGATCCCTGGAAAACACAAGATTGCTGATAGATGGAGATCAGAGCCATATATTATCTGTAGAAAACTTCCAGGATTGCCTGTCTACAAGTTGAAGCCAGAAGGAAGAGTGGGGCCTTTGAAGACCTGGCATAGGAATCACTTGCTCCCACTCACTGAAGCAGTCAGAATACCTCCAGCGAGAGACTTACCTGAATCTGTTTCCATTCTGGATACCCCAGGCCTAATACTCGGTCTCAGACATCCCGAGTTAGGGGTGGACAGGACCCCCAATCAGCAGAAGAAGAAAGAGGAGAACTTGAATGGCTATGGCCTTCCTCAACTCCAGGAAATTCCGCCATAGATCTTCCACTTACTGAGGATGTGGAAGATAAAACATTGAACCCAGAGGCTACAGAGTTTGTTCCATTCAGTGTTGTGCCTGAGTGCTGGGAAGATATCCCTGGTCTCTACTCAGAAGAAGAAGAAGTAGATGTTCCAGAACCAGAGATGTTGCCAGAATGTGTTCCTGAAGAAGTCCCAAGAGAACAGAGAGCTCGCAGAGTTGTGAGGCCTCCCAAGAAGTTAACTTACCCCCAAATGGGAGAAAGTTCAGAGGACTCTGTTACCACAGCAAGGAGAAGTGCTGAAAGCCCTGACCCATCCACTGTTCATTTGGTGGAGGGCAACCCCAGATCACTCTCTGGCACAGTTACACAGGTCGCCCACACTGAAGTGACCTGTAGACAGGACAGCTCCCCATCCTATGCTAATTGGTGGGAAGCTCCCCTGTCTGAATTATGTGAACGTGTTGTCTCAAAGAAAGCTTGTAGTTTGAACAATGTCTTTGGGGACCAAAGATTCAAAGTGGGGGGAGTGTGTAGCGGGGTCGTACCCCTTTTAGGGGAGAAGACTACATTCCCCATAATTCCCCAGGCTCCCGGGAGGCTGTTTGTTTCCGCCCGAGAGGCTTCTGGGGGAGGTGATAAAAGGGAAGAGGAGAGACCGCCTCTTCCTCTTCTGACTGGGCTGGTGACGCAGAGACTTACAAGTGAGGAGACACCTGTGCGGACCGGGACTGCTGAAGGCCTGAAGCCTGGGCCTTGCAGCAGACAGAGTGAGACTCTCAACCCTCAGTGTCAGCAGCAGCGGAGCGGAGATTTTTCCCTACAGACGGTCGGTCGGAGAGAGGACCGGAACGCAGGGGCTGTGACGGAGGAGGCCGGACGCCGCCATTGGAGGTTCCGGAGCTGAGGACGGTACCCCAGGAGTGGTGAGCGAGCTGAAAGGCTCATTCTACATTGCTACACATACTTCTATGCCTATTGAACTGCCAAGGCACAATTTACCTCAGAGCAGCAGATGTTTCTTTCTGTGGATTACAAATACACCATTTAAAGCTACATGTGCACCACCTCTACAGTTCTCTTGCCGGTGAAGAAAACTGTACTTATTCAAGGACTGAGCTCTATTGCTAGGGATCAGGCCTGGTCCGTTAGGTAGGCGCAGATAGATTTATTGCACCTCAGGGGTGCATAGCAGACGGTCGCTACACTTGGTTCCCCATTGCTAGTTTGATACATATGTGTGTACATGTTAAAGTGCATATTGAAGGGACCTGCTAATGTGTTGTAAGTCAAATGTTAAATGCATGTTACTATTTCTTTTCTTACTGCCAAAGTAAAGCCAGTTATTCTTATCTCAGCAGTCTGCTTGTGAGTTTGAGTCCATTACACTTAGAGTATAAGTGATATTTATATGTGCATAGATACATACCCCTTTACTAACTGTGCCAGAGCGGGTAGAGCAAAATTGCCGGGGGTTGGCGGGGCTGTACTCAGGGACCCAAAACAAACCAGCGGCCCTCTTAACTGGGGGTATCGCTACATTATGTTTTACAGTTTCAGCTTCTGGCCACTTTCTCAAGCCTCTGTATTGTCAACCTCTAGCCACACCCTTTCCCGGGTATATTTCCCACAGCGCAGTTTCTTTTTCCATTTTCTATGCCAAATCATTATTCAACCAAAAAATTGATGTCAAAGCAAGGCCAATAATAAATAACACGTTATCTCCTCCGATTCCACAACGTCTGATTGACAAACAACCGTTAAGAAACAAAATGAAAAGCTCGAAATGAAAAGCGCGAATCAACGCTCACCGAACTTTTACTAACACAAAATTAGTAGAAGGAGCCCAAAGGGTGGCGCTAAAGAGCTGAAAAACCATGCAATACTTCATTACGTTTGTGATTGTTGGCCAACAATTGTGTGCCGTGTGTATGCAAGACAAGTTTGGGCCAACGCCCTTCGGACAAAAGTCCACGGTTTTGTTGGCCAACAATCCGATCATGTGTACGAGGCTTAAGGGTAATTTGTCTAATTTATCCCTGATGGAATACTTGTGTTTAGCAATATATATATAACACACACATACAGTGTATAACTAATAAAATAGAAAAAATAATCATGGGGAAAGGGAACTTGATTACTGTTTTACAAAAATTAACATGGAAACAAAGTTGGTGGACACAGAGGTGCATGCAGGTGGAGACCAATCGGTTAAAAATAAGTAAGAGTAAAGATTGTACCAAGTGGTGGACAATAGTTTGATGGGTCATTATCTGTTTCCTTGTGGCTCATCTTTCCAACATCACCCTAAACATCAGTCAGACTTCTTAGTTTCCAGATTTCTTTAACAAGCTGGTACAGTACTATTATTATGGATTTCTAAAGCAACAACAGCTTGTGCAGCACTTTAAAAGGAGACAGTACATTTACAATACAATTCAAGATGACTCAATACAATTTACTGATCCCCCAGTGCAAATGGATGCACATACATTGGTCCCTTACTAGCCTACCTTTTTAAAAGGCAGTGTACCTTTGTTCACTCACCAAGATGTATACACAGGCAAGCTAACCTATAGATCACAGAAATGTTCTCAACCTGAAAGATACAAAAACTAAAATACTACCAACACGCAAACCATTTTTAATATATACATATACCTGTAACTGTCTATCTTTTTGTTTATATAGATAGATAGATCTATCTTTCTATATATATATATATATTTTTTTTTTTTTTTTATCTGTTCGTAATAAATCTAAGAGTCTTTTAGTTGAATCAAATGGTCAAAAGTGAAATTGTCTAGAGAATTGATTCTTCTGTTTTGTCAATTTTAACCAAAAGATTACAAGCCTGCCCACCACGGCAAGGTAGACTCTTTTAGGGCAGGACCTACACTAAAC
Organism: Lithobates sylvaticus; assembly: GCA_028564925.1. Lineage (NCBI taxonomy): Eukaryota > Metazoa > Chordata > Amphibia > Anura > Ranidae > Lithobates > Lithobates sylvaticus. The sequence continues at coordinate 50,884,059 of CM053032.1, forward strand.
TACACTATGCTAACCTACTCGATACTAGTAGGGTTGAGCGAACCCGAACTGTAAAGTTCGGGTTCGTACCGGACTTTTGGGTTTTTGTGTCCTGGACCTGAACAATTTACTGTATGTTCAGGTTCGAGTTCGGTGTTGGGCAATGTAATGGCACGTTTTAAAAAGCTGCAGGGCAGCCAATCAACATTCGTTTAACTCGTGTGCCCTTAGAAGCCATCACAGCCATGCCTACTAATAGCATGGCTGTGATTGGCCAGTGCAGCATGTGACCCAGCCTCTATATAAGCTAGAGGCACACAGCACAGCACGTCACTCTGCTATAGATAGTGTAGGGAAAGGTTGCTGCTGCTGCTGCTTTGAGGGAGAGAATTAGATAGGAGTCCTGATTCAGAAATCTATTCTAATTACCGTATATACTCGAGTATAGGCCGTCCCGAATATAAGCCGAGGCCCCTGATTTACCACAAAAAAACTGGGAAAAGTTATTGACCCGTGTATAAGCCGAGGGGGGGAAATGGAGCAGCTACTGTAAGTGGAAAAGAGTGTCAGCAAATGCCCATCTGCATGTCCCCTGTGTCCTATACAAACCCCCGTGTCCCCAGTGCAGCCTACCTGTGCCGATCGATCTGTCTCCCGCCGATCTGTGTCAGATCGCTGGCTGTCGCTGGCTGTCCGGTGTCCGCTGTCCCGCTGTCCCGCTGTCCCGTGTCCGCTGTCCGCTGTCCGGTTTCCCCCCCATTGCTGATCCTGGCGATCAGCGTACACGCTGAGGCGCCAGGCGCCATTACATGTTTGAAAGCCACGCCTCCTCCTCCTCCTCGTCCGTGATAGGAGGAACACTCGGTTTTCCCAGCAGTCAGTGTGCAGTGTTCCGCCTATCACGGACATCCTCTCATCCTCGTCCATGAGATGAGAATGACAGGACTTCCGTGATAGGCGGAACACTGTACTGCTGGGAAAATGAGTGTCCGCCTATCACGGACGGGCGGGAGGAGGCGGCGCGGCTTTTGAACACTGCCGTCTGTCTACATGACAAGCTGTTCATGTAGGCAGACGGCACTGACTCGAGTATAAGCCGAGAAGGGGACTTTCAGCCCTAAAAAAAGGGCTGAAAATCTCGGCTTATACTCGAGTATATACGGTACTCAGCAATCTACCTTGATTTTCTTGTGTGGGTGCAGTGCACAATCTTTTTACACTGCCCTGAGCCCAGTGCCAGAGAAAAGATAGATAGTGTAGGGAAAGGCTGCTGCCATTTTGAGGGAGAGAATTAGATAGGAGTCCTGCTTCAGAAATCTAATTACTCAGCGATCTATCTTGATTTCCTTGTGTGGGTGCAGTGCACAATCTTTTTACACTGCCCTGAGCCCAGTGCCAGAGAAAATATAACTTTTATCTGTCTGTTAGGTTGGCGTCGGCGGGCATTTTATGCAAGCTCTGTGCACCATATGTTACTGTGAGATACACCCTTTAGATACTGTTGGTAATTTCTGCTATTCTAAAAAAAAAAAAAAAATGTAGGGCAAAAAAAAGTTTTTTTGGAATAGCATTTTCTGCATATCTGTACATGTCACATACACCCTTTAGATATTGTTGCTTTATTCTGCTATTCCAAAAACACCCATTTAGGGCAAGATCCTAAACTTGAGAAATATGAGGAGAACGTCAAAGAAGGGACGTGGCTCCGGTCGTGGTGCTGCTGGTGGCGCTCCTGTTGCAGGGAGAGGACGTGGTCGATCTGTGCCAGCTACACGCACAAGTGAAACGCCTTCTTCAGGTACGAGTAGGTGACAGAGCCTGCAGCGGTATTTGGTCAGGCCTAATGCGGCTGTATGAATGTTGAGGCCAGGACAAGTACAGGCGATAGTAGATTGGGTTGCTGACAGTGCCTCCGGTTCCTTCACATTGTCTCCCACCCAGTCTCCTGCTGAAAGATCAGAGTTGGCACCTGCAGCCGATGTCCATCAGTCTTTCACCTCACCCCCTTGCAAATCAGCCAAGCAGTCTTAGCCCCAAATCATGCAGCAGTCTCTTCTGCTTTTTGATGACTGTTAGCAGGGTTTCCCAGGGCCATCCACCTAGCCCTGCCCCAGAAGTGGAAGAGATTGTGTGCACTGATGCCCAACCACTTATGTTTCAAGATGAGTACATGGGAGGACCATCGCAGCACGTCTCGGATGATGACGAAACACAGGTGCCAACTGCTGCTGCTTTCGCAATTGTGCAGACCGACAAGGAGGGCAGGGGTGAAGACTGGGTGGAAGATGATGTGGAGGACGATGAGGTCCTCGACCCCACATGGAATCAATGTCATGTAGGTGACCAGTGTAGTTCGGAGGAAGAGGCAGTGGTCGCACAGAGCCACCAGCACAGCAGAAGAGGGAGCAGGGTGCAAAAGCGGAGCGTCCGTCCCCTAGACAGTACGCCTGCTACTGCCCAACGCAGCAAGGGACCGAGCACACCAAAGCCAGGTCCAAGGAGTTCCCTAGCGTGGCAGTTCTTCAGACAATGTGCTGATGACAAGACACGAGTGGTTTGCACGCTGTGTAATCAGAGCCTGAAGTGAGGCATAAACGTTCTCAACCTGAGCACAACCTGCATGACCAGGCATCTAAGTGCAAAGCACGAGCTGCAGTGGAGTAGACACCTCAAAAACCAGGAAAGGTCTCTGGCTCCTCCTGCTTCCTTTCTGCTGCAGTCTTGGCCTCTTCATCCACCTCTGTAGTGACAGTGGCACCTGCCAACCCACAAACAGAGGATCTGCCAGCAACACTACCACCTGGGTCACCAACCATCTCGGTCACCAACCATCTCCACAATGTCCCATGGAAGCGTTCAGCTCTCTATCTCCCAAACACTGGAGCGGAAGAGGAAGTACCCCCCTACCCACCCGCAATCCCTCTGCCCTGAATGCCAGCATTTCAAAATTCCTCGCCTTTGAAATGCTGTCATTCTGTCTGGTGGAGACGCAGAGTTTGAAAAGCCTGATGGCATTGGCTATCCCACAGTACGTCGTTCCCAGCCACCACTACTTTTCCAGGCAAGCCATCCCTTCCCTGCACAACCAAGTGGGGGACAAAATCAGGTGTGCACTGCGCAACGCCATCTGTGGCAAGGTCCACCTAACTACGAATGCGTGGACCAGTAAGCACGGTCAGGGACGTTATATCTCCCTAACAGCACACTGGTTAAATGCAGTGGCGGCTGGGCCTGAGGCGGATAGCAGTTTGGCGCATGTCCTTCCACCACCGAGGATTGCAGGGCACTTCAGTTTGACTCCTGTTGCTAACTCATCCTACTCCGCTTCCTCATCCTCTACCGCCTCCTCATCTGGTCAGCGTAACACCTTCACCGCCAACTTCAGCACGGCCAGGGGTAAATGACAGCAGGCATATTTAAAACTTTCCTGTTTGGGGGACATGGAACAACAGACCGATGAGTGGTTGGTGGCAGTGAGCCTCAAGCCCAGCCTGGTGGTGTGCAATAATGGGCAAAATCTCGAAGCAGCTCTGGGCCTAGCCAGTTTGACGCACATCCCTTGCCTGGCACATGTGCTGAACTTGGTGGTCCAGAGGTTCCTTAAAAATTACCCCGATATGCCAGAGCTGCTGCAGAAAGTGCGGGCCGTCTGTGCGCACTTTCGGCGTTCTCACCCTGCTGCTGCTCGCCTGTCAGCGCTGCAGCGTAACTTTGGCCTTCCCGCTCACCGCCTCATATGTGACATGCCCACAAGGTGGAACTCCACCTTGCACATGCTGGCCAGACTGTGCGAGCAGCAGCAGGCGATAGTGGAGTTTCAGCTGCAGCTTGCACGCGTGAGTCGCTCTGCGGAACAGCACCACTTCACCACCAATAACTGGGCCTCCATGCGTGACCTGTGTGCCTTGTTGCGCTGTTTCGAGTACTCCACCAACATGGCCAGTGCCGATGATGCCGTTCTCAGCATTACTATCCCAGTTCTATGCCTCCTTGAAAAAACGCTTCGGACGATGATGGAAGAAGATGTGGCACAGGAGGAGGAGGAGGAAGAGGGATCATTTCCAAGGCTTTCAGGGCAGTCATTTACAAGTAGCTACGAGGGTGGGTGGGTTCCTGCACCAACATAGACGTCAGGTACACACCCACTCCAATGGCATCCTCCATATATCTAATAACTGATGTTGATACATTTTCTGTTGTGTCCTGAAGGAGATGTGTCTCCTGCAGGAACACTACTGCCCCATAACGTTTTAATTCTCAGAGGATTTTATGTCGCTTGGTAGGTGTATTCAATCCGCGGACATTGTATGTCAGAAACGTAATTGTTATTTTCTGCTATTAGCTGTTTTACTTGACTCAGAGGTATCTCTGCCCCCCTCTCCTTTTATTTCTTCCTCTCCACGAAAAACGTTACAGCTCTTACTACTTACTACTTACTAGAACGAACCTGGGTTTAGGAAGCCCCAAATCTGTCAGTAGGCTGAGAGTTCACTTTATTACTAGTTCCACTTTGGATTTCTATCTGTTATATTAACTAGAGTAAAGTCTGATGAGGGGGAAGGATCTCGCCGATTGTAGGAACTAGGCCTACGTTGCCAAAGTTTACCACCCCTTAGTTTAATGCTTTTGACCAGGAGATGCTACTTCAGGCAGCTTTATGTAATTTTATGCAGGAGTCGCTGACCCCACTACTGATCAGTTTGGGTTTATCTGCTCTCCGAGAATTTAGCAAAACCGACAAAAGAAAAAGGAAAAAAAATAAAAATAAAAAAAGAAGAAAGCATTACTTCATAAATGTACATAGGTACTCAACACTGTGTCCAAGTAGTTATTTTTTAAGACGATGATAACGTAGGCTTCAAAATTTATAGTAGAATACAGCAAGGCAGTACGATATGTGCGTTTTAATGCCCACTCAAATGTTATAGCGGGATTTTACTTTAAATTTGCCCTCCAGCTTCCATTTTCACCAACCAGGTCCTATGCACCAACAAAAGTTTGTATACAAGAGTGGCTTTAAAGTCCCGGGCCCTGGGGTACAATCCCCAAGAGGGGGAAAAAAAGCAAAACAGTGATATGTTACTTTATACACTAGAGAAGATTTTCCTTCTCCATTTCTCTCTTTCTCTCCTTTTTCTTCCACCTCTGTCCAGGTGCATATAGGAATAAACTGGTCCCTAGAAATTTAAAATGTATTTTACTAGCATAAAAATGTAGCTAGCCAATATATAACTGCTGTATGGTAACTATGTTAGGTACATATTATGATTTCCTCCAGCTTTGGTCCTAGTATCCTCCAGTGTAATCAGCTGTTTATCAGAAGGTATTTATCCTAAGGCAAATACTCAATATGTCCTGGTATTTTACACACATAGTCCTTATCCATAAGCCCGGCAAAGATATATCCCTCTGTACTTCTTACAGGCCGATCTCCCTGCTAAACTATGACCTCAAGATCTTGACAAAAATTTTAGCGACCAGACTGCGGACGATTTTACCATCCCTGATTAATATAGACCAGACTGGTTTCATGCCAGGAAAATCAACAGACATAAACTTGTGTACAGTGTTTACCCATCTTCAACTACCTCCCACTGAGTCCTCCACGAGGGTAATGGTTACACTGGACATTTAAAAGGCGTTCGATTCGGTAGCATGGCCTTTTATGTCCTCGGTCCTAGAGGTTATGGGTTTTGAAGAAGTTTTCGACAGCGCAGATTAAGCTTGGTGGGGCTCTGTCGGCACCCTTTTCTATCAGAGCTTGGGTTAGAGTTAAGGGCATACAGGTGGGATCCATACATGATCAACGTCCCAGCTGGGCAACAGGGACACCCCTAAGGGCTAAAGTCGACGTGACACTTGATCATGGCCAAAAGGCCGAGAAGCGATATTGCTAGAATGGAAAAAGATGTTAGTTTTTTTAAATACTTTATTGCACAGCTCCGGGGGTTTTCTTCCGTCTTGGGGGGTCTTCTCGCCGGTCTCCTTCGCTATCTTCTGCTCTTTCACATCATGGCCAAAAGGCCGAGAAGCGATAATGCTAGAATGGAAAAAGATGTTAGTAGGGTGTATCGCAGTCTCGTTCCATGCGGGGACTAAGCCTCTAACCCAATAGCAGCAAGTAGGTGAAGCCGAATTGAATCGACGATCCTACAAGGCCGAGCAGAGGGTACCCCACAGGGACCAAGTGGCTTGGTTAGATCAAAGTGCTTATCAACGTCCCAGCTGGGCAACAGGGACACCCCTAAGGGCTAAAGTCGACGTGACACTTGATCATGGCCAAAAGGCCGAGAAGCGATATTGCTAGAATGGAAAAAGATGTTAGTAGGGTGGATCGCAGTCTCGTTCCATGCGGGGACTAAGCCTCTAACCCAATAGCAGCAAGTAGGTGAAGCCGAATTGAATCGACGATCCTACAAGGCCGAGCAGAGGGTACCCCACAGGGACCAAGTGGCTTGGTTAGATCAAAGTGCTTATCAACGTCCCAGCTGGGCAACAGGGACACCCCTAAGGGCTAAAGTCGACGTGACACTTGATCATGGCCAAAAGGCCGAGAAGCGATAATGCTAGAATGGAAAAAGATGTTAGTAGGGTGGATCGCAGTCTCGTTCCATGCGGGGACTAAGCCTCTAACCCAATAGCAGCAAGTAGGTGAAGCCGAATTGAATCGACGATCCTACAAGGCCGAGCAGAGGGTACCCCACAGGGACCAAGTGGCTTGGTTAGATCAAAGTGCTTATCAACGTCCCAGCTGGGCAACAGGGACACCCCTAAGGGCTAAAGTCGACGTGACACTTGATCATGGCCAAAAGGCCGAGAAGCGATATTGCTAGAATGGAAAAAGATGTTAGTTTTTTAAAATACTTTATTGCACAGCTTCCTTGGGGGGTCTTCTCGCCGGTCTCTTCCATCTTGGGGGGTCTTCTCGCCGGTCTCCTTCGCTATCTTCTGCTCTTTCTTTCACATCATGGCCAAAAGGCCGAGAAGCGATAATGCTAGATATGCTAGAATGGAAAAAGATGTTAGTAGGGTGTATCGCAGTCTCGTTCCATGCGGGGACTAAGCCTCTAACCCAATAGCAGCAAGTAGGTGAAGCCGAATTGAATCGACGATCCTACAAGGCCGAGCAGAGGGTACCCCACAGGGACCAAGTGGCTTGGTTAGATCAAAGTGCTTATCAACGTCCCAGCTGGGCAACAGGGACACCCCTAAGGGCTAAAGTCGACGTGACACTTGATCATGGCCAAAAGGCCGAGAAGCGATATTGCTAGAATGGAAAAAGATGTTAGTAGGGTGTATCGCATACTCGTTCCATGCGGGGACTAAGCCTCTAACCCAATAGCAGCAAGTAGGTGAAGCCGAATTGAATCGACGATCTTACAAGGCCGAGCAGAGGGTACCCCACAGGGACCAAGTCTCTTGGTTAGATCAAAGTGCTTTTCAACATCCCAGCTGGGCAACAGGGACACCCCTAAGGGATAAAGTCGACGTGACACTTGATCATGGAAAAAGATGTTAGTAGGGTGTATCGCAGTCTCGTTCCATGCGGGGACTAAGCCTCTAACCCAATAGCAGCAAGTAGGTGAAGCCGAATTGAATCGACGATCCTACAAGGCCGAGCAGAGGGTACCCCACAGGGACCAAGTGGCTTGGTTAGATCAAAGTGCTTATCAACGTCCCAGCTGGGCAACAAGGACACCCCTAAGGGCTAAAGTCGACGTGACACTTGATCATGGCCAAAAGGCCGAGAAGCGATATTGCTAGAATGGAAAAAGATGTTAGTTTTTTAAAATACTTTATTGCACAGCTCCGGGGGTTTTCTTCCTTCTTGGGGGGTCTTCTCGCTGGTCTCCTTCGCTATCTTCTGCTCTTTCACATCATGGCCAAAAGGCCGAGAAGCGATAATGCTAGAATGGATAAAGATGTTAGTAGGGTGGATCGCAGTCTCGTTCCATGCGGGGACTAAGCCTCTAACCCAATAGCAGCAAGTAGGTGAAGCCGAATTGAATCGACGATCCTACAAGGCCGAGCAGAGGGTACCCCACAGGGACCAAGTGGCTTGGTTAGATCAAAGTGCTTATCAACGTCCCAGCTGGGCAACAAGGACACCCCTAAGGGCTAAAGTCGACGTGACACTTGATCATGGCCAAAAGGCCGAGAAGCGATATTGCTAGAATGGAAAAAGATGTTAGTTTTTTAAAATACTTTATTGCACAGCTCCGGGGGTTTTCTTCCGTCTTGGGGGGTCTTCTCGCCGGTCTCCTTCGCTATCTTCGACGATCCTACAAGGCCGAGCAGAGGGTACCCCACAGGGACCAAGTGGCTTGGTTAGATCAAAGTGCTTATCAACGTCCCAGCTGGGCAACAGGGACACCCCTAAGGGCTAAAGTCGACGTGACACTTGATCATGGCCAAAAGGCCGAGAAGCGATAATGCTAGAATGGAAAAAGATGTTAGTAGGGTGTATCGCAGTCTCGTTCCATGCGGGGACTAAGCCTCTAACCCAATAGCAGCAAGTAGGTGAAGCCGAATTGAATCGACGATCCTACAAGGCCGAGCAGAGGGTACCCCACAGGGACCAAGTGGCTTGGTTAGATCAAAGTGCTTATCAACGTCCCAGCTGGGCAACAGGGACACCCCTAAGGGCTAAAGTCGACGTGACACTTGATCATGGCCAAAAGGCCGAGAAGCGATATTGCTAGAATGGAAAAAGATGTTAGTAGGGTGGATTTCTCGTTCCATGCGGGGACTAAGCCTCTAACCCAATAGCACAGTAGGTGAAGCCGAATTGAATCGACGATCCTACAAGGCCGAGCAGAGGGTACCCCACAGGGACCAAGTGGCTTGGTTAGATCAAAGTGCTTATCAACGTCCCAGCTGGGCAACAGGGACACCCCTAAGGGCTAAAGTCGACGTGACACTTGATCATGGCCAAAAGGCCGAGAAGCGATATTGCTAGAATGGAAAAAGATGTTAGTAGGGTGTATCGCAGTCTCGTTCCATGCGGGGACTAAGCCTCTAACCCAATAGCAGCAAGTAGGTGAAGCCGAATTGAATCGACGATCCTACAAGGCCGAGCAGAGGGTACCCCACAGGGACCAAGTGGCTTGGTTAGATCAAAGTGCTTATCAACGTCCCAGCTGGGAAACAGGGACACCCCTAAGGGCTAAAGTCGACGTGACACTTGATCATGGCCAAAAGGCCGAGAAGCGATATTGCTAGAATGGAAAAAGATGTTAGTTTTTTAAAATACTTTATTGCACAGCTCCGGGGGTTTTCTTCCGTCTTGGGGGGTCTTCTCGCCGGTCTCCTTCGCTATCTTCTGCTCTTTCACATCATGGCCAAAAGGCCGAGAAGCGATAATGCTAGAATGGAAAAAGATGTTAGTAGGGTGTATCGCAGTCTCGTTCCATGCGGGGACTAAGCCTCTAACCCAATAGCAGCAAGTAGGTGAAGCCGAATTGAATCGACGATCCTACAAGGCCGAGCAGAGGGTACCCCACAGGGACCAAGTGGCTTGGTTAGATCAAAGTGCTTATCAACGTCCCAGCTGGGCAACAGGGACACCCCTAAGGGCTAAAGTCGACGTGACACTTGATCATGGCCAAAAGGCCGAGAAGCGATATTGCTAGAATGGAAAAAGATGTTAGTTTTTTAAAATACTTTATTGCACAGCTCCGGGGGTTTTCTTCCGTCTTGGGGGGTCTTCTCGCCGGTCTCCTTCGCTATCTTCTGCTCTTTCACATCATGGCCAAAAGGCCGAGAAGCGATAATGCTAGAATGGAAAAAGATGTTAGTAGGGTGTATCGCAGTCTCGTTCCATGCGGGGACTAAGCCTCTAACCCAATAGCAGCAAGTAGGTGAAGCCGAATTGAATCGACGATCCTACAAGGCCGAGCAGAGGGTACCCCACAGGGACCAAGTGGCTTGGTTAGATCAAAGTGCTTATCAACGTCCCAGCTGGGCAACAGGGACACCCCTAAGGGCTAAAGTCGACGTGACACTTGATCATGGCCAAAAGGCCGAGAAGCGATATTGCTAGAATGGAAAAAGATGTTAGTTTTTTAAAATACTTTATTGCACAGCTCCGGGGGTTTTCTTCCGTCTTGGGGGGTCTTCTCGCCGGTCTCCTTCGCTATCTTCTGCTCTTTCACATCATGGCCAAAAGGCCGAGAAGCGATAATGATAGAATGGAAAAAGATGTTAGTAGGGTGTATCGCAGTCTCGTTCCATGCGGGGACTAAGCCTCTAACCCAATAGCAGCAAGTAGGTGAAGCCGAATTGAATCGACGATCCTACAAGGCCGAGCAGAGGGTACCCCACAGGGACCAAGTGGCTTGGTTAGATCAAAGTGCTTATCAACGTCCCAGCTGGGCAACAAGGACACCCCTAAGGGCTAAAGTCGACGTGACACTTGATCATGGCCAAAAGGCCGAGAAGCGATATTGCTAGAATGGAAAAAGATGTTAGTTTTTTAAAATACTTTATTGCACAGCTCCGGGGGGGTTTCTTCCGTCTTGGGGGGTCTTCTCGCCGGTCTCCTTCGCTATCTTCTGCTCTTTCACATCATGGCCAAAAGGCCGAGAAGCGATAATGCTAGAATGGAATGAGATGTTAGTAGGGTGTATCGCAGTCTCGTTCCATGCGGGGACTAAGCCTCTAACCCAATAGCAGCAAGTAGGTGAAGCCGAATTGAATCGACGATCCTACAAGGCCGAGCAGAGGGTACCCCACAGGGACCAAGTGGCTTGGTTAGATCAAAGTGCTTATCAACGTCCCAGCTGGGCAACAGGGACACCCCTAAGGGCTAAAGTCGACGTGACACTTGATCATGGCCAAAAGGCCGAGAAGCGATATTGCTAGAATGGAAAAAGATGTTAGTTTTTTAAAATACTTTATTGCACAGCTCCGGGGGTTTTCTTCCGTCTTGGGGGGTCTTCTCGCCGGTCTCCTTCGCTATCTTCTGCTCTTTCACATCATGGCCAAAAGGCCGAGAAGCGATAATGCTAGAATGGAAAAAGATGTTAGTAGGGTGTATCGCAGTCTCGTTCCATGCGGGGACTAAGCCTCTAACCCAATAGCAGCAAGTAGGTGAAGCCGAATTGAATCGACGATCCTACAAGGCCGAGCAGAGGGTACCCCACAGGGACCAAGTGGCTTGGTTAGATCAAAGTGCTTATCAACGTCCCAGCTGGGCAACAGGGACACCCCTAAGGGCTAAAGTCGACGTGACACTTGATCATGGCCAAAAGGCCGAGAAGCGATATTGCTAGAATGGAAAAAGATGTTAGTTTTTTAAAATACTTTATTGCACAGCTCCGGGGGTTTTCTTCCGTCTTGGGGGGTCTTCTCGCCGGTCTCCTTCGCTATCTTCTGCTCTTTCACATCATGGCCAAAAGGCCGAGAAGCGATAATGCTAGAATGGAAAAAGATGTTAGTAGGGTGTATCGCAGTCTCGTTCCATGCGGGGACTAAGCCTCTAACCCAATAGCAGCAAGTAGGTGAAGCCGAATTGAATCGACGATCCTACAAGGCCGAGCAGAGGGTACCCCACAGGGACCAAGTGGCTTGGTTAGATCAAAGTGCTTATCAACGTCCCAGCTGGGCAACAGGGACACCCCTAAGGGCTAAAGTCGACGTGACACTTGATCATGGCCAAAAGGCCGAGAAGCGATATTGCTAGAATGGAAAAAGATGTTAGTTTTTTAAAATACTTTATTGCACAGCTCCGGGGGTTTTCTTCCGTCTTGGGGGGTCTTCTCGCCGGTCTCCTTCGCTATCTTCTGCTCTTTCACATCATGGCCAAAAGGCCGAGAAGCGATAATGCTAGAATGGAAAAAGATGTTAGTAGGGTGTATCGCAGTCTCGTTCCATGCGGGGACTAAGCCTCTAACCCAATAGCAGCAAGTAGGTGAAGCCGAATTGAATCGACGATCCTACAAGGCCGAGCAGAGGGTACCCCACAGGGACCAAGTGGCTTGGTTAGATCAAAGTGCTTATCAACGTCCCAGCTGGGCAACAGGGACACCCCTAAGGGCTAAAGTCGACGTGACACTTGATCATGGCCAAAAGGCCGAGAAGCGATATTGCTAGAATGGAAAAAGATGTTAGTTTTTTAAAATACTTTATTGCACAGCTCCGGGGGTTTTCTTCCGTCTTGGGGGGTCTTCTCGCCGGTCTCCTTCGCTATCTTCTGCTCTTTCACATCATGGCCAAAAGGCCGAGAAGCGATAATGCTAGAATGGAAAAAGATGTTAGTAGGGTGTATCGCAGTCTCGTTCCATGCGGGGACTAAGCCTCTAACCCAATAGCAGCAAGTAGGTGAAGCCGAATTGAATCGACGATCCTACAAGGCCGAGCAGAGGGTACCCCACAGGGACCAAGTGGCTTGGTTAGATCAAAGTGCTTATCAACGTCCCAGCTGGGCAACAGGGACACCCCTAAGGGCTAAAGTCGACGTGACACTTGATCATGGCCAAAAGGCCGAGAAGCGATATTGCTAGAATGGAAAAAGATGTTAGTTTTTTAAAATACTTTATTGCACAGCTCCGGGGGTTTTCTTCCGTCTTGGGGGGTCTTCTCGCCGGTCTCCTTCGCTATCTTCTGCTCTTTCACATCATGGCCAAAAGGCCGAGAAGCGATAATGCTAGAATGGAAAAAGATGTTAGTAGGGTGTATCGCAGTCTCGTTCCATGCGGGGACTAAGCCTCTAACCCAATAGCAGCAAGTAGGTGAAGCCGAATTGAATCGACGATCCTACAAGGCCGAGCAGAGGGTACCCCACAGGGACCAAGTGGCTTGGTTAGATCAAAGTGCTTATCAACGTCCCAGCTGGGCAACAAGGACACCCCTAAGGGCTAAAGTCGACGTGACACTTGATCATGGCCAAAAGGCCGAGAAGCGATATTGCTAGAATGGAAAAAGATGTTAGTTTTTTAAAATACTTTATTGCACAGCTCCGGGGGTTTTCTTCCGTCTTGGGGGTCTTCTCGCCGGTCTCCTTCGCTATCTTCTGCTCTTTCACATCATGGCCAAAAGGCCGAGAAGCGATAATGCTAGAATGGAAAAAGATGTTAGTAGGGTGTATCGCAGTCTCGTTCCATGCGGGGACTAAGCCTCTAACCCAATAGCAGCAAGTAGGTGAAGCCGAATTGAATCGACGATCCTACAAGGCCGAGCAGAGGGTACCCCACAGGGACCAAGTGGCTTGGTTAGATCAAAGTGCTTATCAACGTCCCAGCTGGGCAACAGGGACACCCCTAAGGGCTAAAGTCGACGTGACACTTGATCATGGCCAAAAGGCCGAGAAGCGATATTGCTAGAATGGAAAAAGATGTTAGTTTTTTAAAATACTTTATTGCACAGCTCCGGGGTTTTCTTCCATCTTGGGGGGTCTTCTCACCGGTCTCCTTCGCTATCTTCTGCTCTTTCACATCATGGCCAAAAGGCCGAGAAGCGATAATGCTAGAATGGAAAAAGATGTTAGTAGGGTGTATCGCAGTCTCGTTCCATGCGGGGACTAAGCCTCTAACCCAATAGCAGCAAGTAGGTGAAGCCGAATTGAATCGACGATCCTACAAGGCCGAGCAGAGGGTACCCCACAGGGACCAAGTGGCTTGGTTAGATCAAAGTGCTTATCAACGTCCCAGCTGGGCAACAGGGACACCCCTAAGGGCTAAAGTCGACGTGACACTTGATCATGGCCAAAAGGCCGAGAAGCGATATTGCTAGAATGGAAAAAGATGTTAGTTTTTTAAAATACTTTATTGCACAGCTCCGGGGGTTTTCTTCCGTCTTGGGGGGTCTTCTCGCCGGTCTCCTTCGCTATCTTCTGCTCTTTCACATCATGGCCAAAAGGCCGAGAAGCGATAATGCTAGAATGGAAAAAGATGTTAGTAGGGTGTATCGCAGTCTCGTTCCATGCGGGGACTAAGCCTCTAACCCAATAGCAGCAAGTAGGTGAAGCCGAATTGAATCGACGATCCTACAAGGCCGAGCAGAGGGTACCCCACAGGGACCAAGTGGCTTGGTTAGATCAAAGTGCTTATCAACGTCCCAGCTGGGAAACAGGGACACCCCTAAGGGCTAAAGTCGACGTGACACTTGATCATGGCCAAAAGGCCGAGAAGCGATATTGCTAGAATGGAAAAAGATGTTAGTTTTTTAAAATACTTTATTGCACAGCTCCGGGGTTTTCTTCCGTCTTGGGGGGTCTTCTCGCCGGTCTCCTTCGCTATCTTCTGCTCTTTCACATCATGGCCAAAAGGCCGAGAAGCGATAATGCTAGAATGGAAAAAGATGTTAGTAGGGTGTATCGCAGTCTCGTTCCATGCTGGGACTAAGCCTCTAACCCAATAGCAGCAAGTAGGTGAAGCCGAATTGAATCGACGATCCTACAAGGCCGAGCAGAGGGTACCCCACAGGGACCAAGTGGCTTGGTTAGATCAAAGTGCTTATCAACGTCCCAGCTGGGCAACAGGGACACCCCTAAGGGCTAAAGTCGACGTGACACTTGATCATGGCCAAAAGGCCGAGAAGCGATATTGCTAGAATGGAAAAAGATGTTAGTTTTTTAAAATACTTTATTGCACAGCTCCGGGGGTTTTCTTCCGTCTTGGGGGGTCTTCTCGCCGGTCTCCTTCGCTATCTTCTGCTCTTTCACATCATGGCCAAAAGGCCGAGAAGCGATAATGCTAGAATGGAAAAAGATGTTAGTAGGGTGTATCGCAGTCTCGTTCCATGCGGGGACTAAGCCTCTAACCCAATAGCAGCAAGTAGGTGAAGCCGAATTGAATCGACGATCCTACAAGGCCGAGCAGAGGGTACCCCACAGGGACCAAGTGGCTTGGTTA
>CM053032.1:50899374-50994374 GCA_028564925.1 Lithobates sylvaticus
TTCACCTGCACTACACACACCATTGGTATGTGTACTGCAGGTGAAGGGATGTGTGCGGAACAGGTGATGGTGATGGAATGTGTGGTACAGGTGATCTGATGTGTAGTTCAGGTGATGATGGTGGTATGTGTATGGGCAGTGCAGGTGAAGGGATGGGTACAGGTAAAGGGATGGGTAGTGCAGGACAAGGGATGAGCAGTGCAGGTGAAGGGATGAGCAGTGCAGGTGAAGGGATGAGTAGCATGTTGTGGGGATGCTCTGGGAATGCAACATGTGTATGGGGCCTAAGGCCCCTTTCACACCTAGGCGTTTTTCATGCGGTGCAGCGCTAAAAATAGCGCCTGTTCACCGCATGAAAAAATCCTGCCCCTTTAACTCCAGTGTGAAAGCCGGCGGGCTTTCACACTGGAGCGGTGCGCTAGCAGGATGACAAAAAAAGTCCTGCTAGCAGCATCTTTGGAGCGGGATAGGAGCGGTGTGTTCACCGCTCCTATACCGCTCCTTCCCATTGAATAGAATGGGACACCGCGGTGAAACCGCGGTAATACCGCCGCAAAGCGCCGCTACGGCGGCGCTCTGCGGGGGGTGTTTAACCCCTTTTCGGCCGCTTGCGGGGTTTAAAACCGCACCGCGAGCGGCCAAATACCGCGGTTAAAACGACGGTAAAGCAGCGCTAAATATAGCGCTGCTTTACCGTCACCGCGGCTCCCTGTCCCAGTGTGAAAGGGGCCTAAGGCATGCTTCCTGCTTATCCCATAGGGTCAGGCAGTAAACCGGTCTTATAATAGGCTACATTTAGATGTGCGGCTTTCACCACAGTGGATGCCTTTTCAGAGGTGTTTGACAGGCGGTGAGGAGGCAGGGGGGCAGATTTACTAAATTCTGCACTTAGAATCTGGTGCAGCTGTGCATGGTAGCCAAACAGCTATTAACTCCAGCTTGTTTAATTAAGCTTTGACAATAAGGCTAGGTTCACACTGCTGCGAATTCTATTGCGAATTTGAGCCGTTGCGATCGCTCAAATTCGCAAGTCATTTTAATAACATCGTTTTCTGTGAGTGCCGTTCACATCAATGCGTTGCGAATCTAAGCTGCGTGAAAAAAGGGTCATGTCCGAGTTTGATCCGTGTGCGATGCGAATTCAGCTCCACAGACTGCTAAATTTGCAGTAGAATTGCAAGAACACATAAAGAATTCACAATGCAAATTCGCAACGCAATCGGATCAAAATCGCGCTAAATTCGCACCGCAGCCGTGTGAACCTAGCCTAAAACCTGGAAGCTCATTGGTTTCTCTGCACAGCTGCACTAGATTTTGCATTCTCCAGCTATAGTAAACCCCAATATGTCACCTCCTCACTGCCTATTTTAACCTGTAAACTCTGTGCATTACACTTAGTTGCAGGGCGGATGCGGCCTTTCACTTGAATACAACAGGAGGTATTCATTTTTGCAGATGGCACAAAGCAGAGCATCACAGCCATGGCATGGCTGGGTGTACACGCCCATGAGGAGTGGTCACTAAACCCACATCACAGTAGCGGAAGCTGCGCGATATGGAGAGCCGGGATTCGGGAACCGCGAGTAGCAGGGGGACAGGGCTTGGGGCGCGCATGTGACATCACACCCCTACTTGCGGCCCGTGAGTGTGAGCTGGTCTTCTTTCAACTCCAAGACCTGCGGTGAGGAGCAGGGGGTGGGCGCATGCACGCAGCGTCATTGGTTGCTGGGGAAACCCGCGGTCCCAGCAAACTAGTTTTAGGAGGACACTTCACTGTGCACCCCACCCCCAATAAATTGTACCACCCAGGGCATCCACACTCCGTACTGGCTCTGGTAGGAGGGCAGTAGTAGGAGGGAGGTAGTACTAGTAGGAGGGCAGTAGTAGGAGGGAGGTAGTACTAGTAGGAGGGCAGTGGTAGGAAGGTGGTAGTACTAGTAGGAGGGCAGTAGTAGGAAAAAGGTAGTAGGAGGGAGGTAGTATGAGGGCAGTAGTAGTAGGGTAGTAGTAGTGGTGTAGTAGTATGAGGGCAGTAGTAGTAGTGGGGTAGTAGTATGAAAGAGGTAGTAGGAGGGTAGTAGTAGACTGTAGTAGTAGTAGGAGGGAGGTAGTATGAGGGCAGTAGTAGAGAGGTAGTAGAAGCAGTAGTAGCAGTGGCGGTGTGTGCATAGAGGGCCGCCCCCTCTCTCCTGCACCGCTCTATCACCAATAGATAGATTCATGCATTGCATGAATCTATCTATTGTCACCGCTGCCACCCCCTATTCAGGTGTCCGGCCCCTTGTCGGGCGCCGGGCATCTGAATTACAGCGGGGGGGGGGGGGGGTGTTTTTGGAAGCGCCCTATTAGAGCTGTAAGCTCTAATAGGGGACCTGATTAGAGCGGTGGGCTCTAATAGGCTTCCATAAGTGTAAACAGCGGGTGCAATGCTGTGCGTTCGCTGTTTACACAGTATTGTGTTAGAGAAGTGAATACATCGCTTCCCTAACACAGACCCGCCTCTGAGCCAATCAGGTTGCCGGGTCTGTGTTACCGGTCACCTGATTGGCTGAAGTCACAGGCGCTGTGATTGGACGCCTAGGCGTCCAATCATTGCAGAAGACAGGAGGAGCGCGGGAGAAGATGTCGGGTCGATGAGGAGACACTGCTCGCCGCCTGACGCCATCACCAGCTGCACACCGAGACAAGGTAAGTGCCGGTAGATGGCGGGCAGAGGGCACATTGGCAGCATTTACTGGGCACAGTGACAGAACTTGGGGCACGGTGGCAGCGTTAGATCGGCACAGTGGCAGCACTTGGGGCACGGTGGCAGCATTAGATGGGCACAGTGGCAGCACTTGGGGCACGGTGGCAGTGTTTGGAGCACAGTGGCAGCATTTAATGGGCACAGTGGCAGCATTTGAGGCACAGTGGCAGCATTTAATGGGCACAGTGGCAGCATTTGAGGCACAATGACAGCGTTAGATGGGCACAGTGGCAGCACTTGGGGCACAGTGGCAGCGTTAGATGGGCACAGTGGCAGCATTTAATGGGCACAGTGGCAGCATCTGAGGCACAATGGCAGCACTTGGGGCACAGTGGCAGCATCTGAGGCACAATGGCAGCACTTGGGGCACAGTGGCAGCGTTAGATGGGCACAGTGGCAGCGTTAGATGGGCACAGTGGCAGCGTTAGATGGGCACAGTGGCAGCGTTTAATGGGCACAGTGGCAGCGTTTAATGGGCACAGTGGCAGCGTTTAAGGGCACAGTGGCAGCATTTAATGGGCACAGTGGCAGCGTTTGATGGCACAGTGAGGCTGTTTGTTTGCGCCCCCCCAAAAATTTTGAGCACCAGCCGCCACTGAGTAGTAGTAGTAGTAGTAGTAGTAGTAGTGGGGTAGTAGTATGAAGGAGGTAGTAGTAGGAGTGAGTAGTAGGCAAGCGGTTGTAGGAGGTAGGTAGTAGTAAATAGCTGCTAGTAGGAAATCTGGAGCAGGTCATTTTCCTAAAATAAAAACCTTCTTTTTAGAACTTATTTTTTTCTAAAGCTCCACTTGATGTACACCAGGCTGTCTTTTCCATGGTGAGCGGAGTACACGTTGAGTTGTGTCTCTGATCGCCCTGGATGTCGTATATATACGGAGATCAGAGCGCAGCTCATCCCGGGAAATGCGATGCGGATTATTATTAGGCGGAGGTAGTGGGCGGGGTCAGCTGTCAGAGGAGGGTGTGGGCGGTGCCAGCCGTTCAAACTGTGGGAAGAGTTACAGAGAGACTCCGAACGTTACAGCGAGCCGTCCACTGCCGGGATCGGGGGGAGCGGAGAGTATTGGAGTTTGGGGGAGACCGAGAGCCGGTGCGGAGCAGCCAGGGACCCCGGGAGCCCCGCGGAGCTGATCGGCACTGCCCATGCATCAAGGAGAGAGCCTGAAGAGTCCAACTGAAAGGTGGGAGGAGCCACAGTGTCTGTGCAACACCGCGTATACCTTCACCTGTACTACTCATCCCTTCTCCTGCACTGCTCATCCCTTCACCTGCACTGCTCATCCCTTCACCTGCACTGCCCATCCCTTCACCTGCACTGCCCATCCCTTCACCTGCACTGCCCATCCCTTCACCTGCACTGCTCATCCCTTCACCTGCACTGCTCATCCCTTCACCTGCACTGCCCATCCCTTCACCTGCACTGCCCATCCCTTCACCTGCACTGCCCATCCCTTCACCTGCACTGCCCATCCCTTCACCTGCACTGCCCATCCCCTCACCTGCACTGCCCATGCCTTCACCTGCACTGCCCATCCCTCACCTGCACTGCCCATCCCTTCTCCTGCACTGCCCATGCCTTCACCTGCTGTACTCCTCATCCCTTCACCTGCACTGCTCATCCCTTCTCCTGCACTGCCCATCCCTTCTCCTGCACTGCTCATTCCTTCACCTGAACTGCTCATCCCTTCACCTGCACTGCTCATCCCTTCTCCTGCACTGCTCATCCCTTCACCTGCACTGCTCATCCCTTCACCTGCACTGCCCATCCCTTCACCTGCACTGCCCATCCCTTCACCTGCACTGCCCATCCCTTCACCTGCACTGCCCATCCCTTCACCTGCACTGCTCATCCCTTCACCTGCACTGCTCATCCCTTCACCTGCACTGCTCATCCCTTCACCTGCACTGCCCATACACATACCACCATCATCACCTGAACTACACATCAGATCACCTGTGCCACACATTCCATCACCATCACCTGTTACGCACACATCCCTTCACCTGCAGTACACATACAAATGGTGTGTGTAGTGCAGGTGAAGGAATGTGTGCGGTACGGGTGATGGTATGATACTATCACCTGTACCGCACACATACCTGAACTATGCCTATCCCTTCACTTGTACTACATATAAGAGCACAGCATATACTGTAGTTTTACCATCACAGCAGATACCTTTACCACACATCTTCACCTGCACCACAAATACCTTCACATGCACTGTGTTATGTGCATATACCTTTATTGACACTACACAAACATTCACCTGCACTGCATATACCTTTACCAATGCAGCAGATACTTTCACTGCACATGTCTTCACCTGTACCCTGTCACCTGATGCCTTTACCTGCTCTGTGCATACATTCACCAGCACAGGTTATCTTATAACTGGCAGAAAAAGTGGTTTTGTTTTGCTTATAGCAACCAGACAGACTTATATGATTTTGGAAATCTGGTCATATACAGAGTTATTGTGACATTCCCAAATGAATGAAGTGGATCTCCTTGTATGTCTATGCCCTGTTTAGTAAATGATGGACTTTTCCTGATTCCTCAGGTGAGATGGTATTACAGAGCGCACACCGCGATTTCATATCAGATCCATCATAGAATGACTGCTGATTTACTTCATTGCTTCAGTCTTCCATACATTAGCATCCTATAGACATCTTCTATACTATAACACCCTATGGACATCTTCTATACTATAACACCCTATGGACATCTTCTATACTATAACACCCTATGGACATCTTCTATACTATAACACCCTATGGACATCTTCTATACTATAACACCCTATAGACATCTTCTATACTATAACACCCTATAGACATCTTCTATACTATAACACCCTATAGACATCTTCTATACTATAACACCCTATAGACATCTTCTATACTATAACACCCTATGGACATCTTCTATACTATAACACCCTATAGACATCTTCTATACTATAACACCCTATAGACATCTTCTATACTATAACACCCTATAGACATCTTCTATACTATAACACCCTATAGACATCTTCTATACTATAACACCTTCTATACAAAAGGAACCTGTAGACATCTTCTATACTATAATACCCTATAGATACCTTTTATACTATAACACCCTATAGATACCTTTTATACTATAACACCCTATAGATACCTTTTTATATTATAACACCCTATAGACATCTTCTATACAATAGCATCCTATAGACATTTTCTATATTATAACACCCTATAGACATCTTCTATACAATAGCATCCTATAGACATCTTCTATATTATAACACCCTATAGACATCTTCTATACAATAGCATCCTATAGACATCTTCTATATTAGAACACCCTATAGACATCTTCAATTCTATTCTTCTCTACTCCACAGACCGCAGATCATGTCATAACTTTATGACTGACTAGACCCCAGTATTCTCGTTGCATCTATGGCAGGCTGATGGGAATAAAGAGGAACACTCACACTGGTTTCTCTGGCCCACACAGGCGCTTTTCAATTGGAGACACTGGGGTCAGTTTGAAAACTAAAGTGGTCCCACCTAACTTTGCTTTCCAAGCCTCCATGTTGGTCAGTGCAGTGACAAAACTGATAGAAGGTAGGAGGAGGAAAAGTCTCAATTCATATATAAATTTTAGCTGATTGCATTGGTGGATTTACGGACAAGGGGGTGTACATACTCAGTTTGAAGTGTCTAGGATTGTGATAGGTTGACGTGTCCTCATGAACACTGAATTCTGTATTGCAGACTTGTTGCTATAGGTAATGACTTTCTTCAGGAGAGATGAGCTTTAAAGCTGAACTTCGGGAAACCTGAGAGTTCTCCCACGCAGTAAAAATACGACCGCACTGAAAGGGTTAACTGCTCATTTAGACCTAGGGAATGAACCGAGTCCTCCCCCCCATGGTCTGACGGTGGACTGTTCTAGGCATCCTCATGTCCAATTCAATTGAAGGGTCCTGATGATGTCAGAACCTTAGATCACCAGAGCATGGGGGGGAAATAGGCAGCAGGGGCTGGTCTAGCAGCATGGAGGATCGGGTTAGGCCCGGTTCACATCTAGTGATGCGGGAGCGTCACATTTTTCATGTGGTGTGTTTTTTTTATTTATTTTTTTTTTTTTACTGCATTTTTTGGAGTCACACTATTCACTTGAATGGACTGCCCTCTGCTCCAAATCTTTACCAAAGTAGTTCCTGGAGCACACTTTAGCGTGTTTTTTGTGTGTTTAGGGTGTCATTGAGAAAAATAATGGCACCCAAACACATGCTGCACATTTTGCCACGTTCTGGAATTGCAGGCAGAATCCTGGGATTCTGCTACACCAAGATGTGAATAAGGCCTTAGTAAATCTCCAGTCAATCCTCGCAGTGCGGGCGCAGCTTCAAATTCATCAGTGCCCATAAGGGAAATTTATAAATCCATTAATAGTTTTAAATAAGAGAATGCATTCTTCATTAAAAACAATATATAACAATTAAAGCAATGTTAAACCCAAAAGCAAAAATGTATTATGCCAAAAGGTGGGAAAAAAAAAAAGTTGTTAAAAAACGACTTAAAGCAGAACCAAACCTATCTTTTATTGCCAAGGAAGCTGCCATTTTGACCTTTGTTTGATATGCATTTGCCATAGTGCAGCACATGAGATCAGTTATGACACCAGTCATTTGATGGCTTGACAGCTCAGTTGGGAACACAAGCAACTGTGACAGTTATCATAAATGGCATAACTTGAATGTTACGATTTTGAGAAACAGTTAAAACGATGAGGTTAAAGTGGTTGTAAACCCTGTTACACCACTTGTACCTACAGGTAAGCCTATAATAAGGCTTACCTGTAGGTACTGTAAATATTTCCTAAACCTCCACTGTTTAGGAGATATTTACCATATACACGTGCGTCAACGTCATCGGCACATGCGCACTGAAGAAACGGCCTGACTGGCGGCTCTCGCGTGCATGTGCGGGAGTGATGTTATCACTGCTCCGGCCAATCACAGCGCTGGAGCCCGAAGTAACTCCGGGAGACATGTCGCTCGTCACAGCGGTGTGCGAGGACCGCTGCAACAGCTTCGATCTAAGGTAAGTATTTCATAATGAACTAGTATGCTATGCATACTAACTCATTATGCCTTTGTCTTACAGGGTTTGTTATTTTTTATTTTTTTGCTTTTTTTTGTTGCTTTTTTGGTTTACAGACACTTTAATTCCACTTTGAAAAGTGTTAGCTGGAGTTCGGCTTAAATTTATTTAGGGATGCACCGATACCATTTTTTTTTTTTTTTTTACAATGAGTACAAGTACCGATACTTTTTTTTTTTTTTTTTTTTTAGTACTCGCCGATACCAATCACCGATACCTACTGCAGCTGTTTTGTTTTAACTTCAGCTGTCAGCAATGGTACAAAGCATTGAAAAGTTATTTACAAATTAAATAAATAGATTATTTTTTTAATTTAGTGCTTTTTCAATGTAAATGTATGTATGTACCGTATTTATCGGCGTATAACACGCACCCCAAGTTTAGGAGGGCATTTTAAGGAAAAAAAGTTTTAGGAGGGAAGTTTAGGGAAAAAAAAAACTTACATTTAAGCGTCATTTGCAGCTTGCCCAGCGTCATTTGCAGCTTGCCCAGCGTCATTTGCAGCCTTGCCCAGCGTCATTTGCAGCCTTGCCCAGCGTCATTTGCAGCCTTGCCCAGTGTCATTGCAGCCTTGCCCAGCGTCATTGCAGCCTTGCCCAGCGTCATTGCAGCCTTGCCCAGCGTCATTGCAGCCTTGCCCAGCGTCATTGTAGCTTGCCAGCGTCATTTGCAGTCTTGTCCGGGTTTAAATTTCCCGCCGCCGAGACGCTTTGTCGCGTGCGCCGCCGAAAAAGACCGAAGCGCCCCCGGAAAAGACCGAGCCGACTGTTTGGCTCCGCTTGCGGTCCTGCCTCCCTGCTGTTTCCAGGGCGAGCGCAGGGAGGCGGGACTACGAGCAGAGCCAAACAGTCGACTCTGACTTTTTCAGCGCCGCTTCGTTTTTTTCGGCCGCGATTCGGTCTTTTTCGGCAGCGCTCGCTATTTTTCAGCGGCGCTTGCCATTTTTGTCACTTTTTTGGGGGGTAAAAAGTGCGTGTTATACGCCGATAAATACGGTATGTGTGTGTGTGTGTGTGTGTATATATATAATATGTATATGTAAAAATATTCATATCCCCCCCCCCCCCCCCGTCAGGAGAACACAACGGCTCTGCGGGAGGGATTCCCCCATTAACACAATGGCTCTGTCTATGGCTGGCTTAAGACAGTGTGTTAGTGGTCAGATCACCAGGTGAAAAAAAAAAAACAAATGCAGCCACCACATTTAGGAATTTGTATGCTGCAATATGTTACATAACATTTTAGACTTTGGGTTAAATACCGCTTTAAAAAAAGCTGGATTTTATTACTATTACAAGTCAATCATTGTCATATGGTTGTATACAATATATCCATTTAGAATCCATACTGTCTGTCTTTGGATCTGCTGATTATACAGTGTGATTGTGTTGGTCAGGGGTGTGAAGTTAAGTGGAGAGACAACTGGTGTCAGGCGGAGAGGGGGGGAGATGTGTTGTGTCAGACACAGATGAATTGTGTGCTAGGTACGGAATCCCCCCAGGGAATAACTGCTGTATATCATAGTAATCATAGTAATTGCATTATAATAAGAAGGAGATCCCTCAGCATCAACTGCACAAATCTAGTCCTACCAGTAAATTAACCTCTTCAGTTGCAGCCTGTAATACTCCTGCATTTTCAGGCCATTTTTAAGTCCTGTGAGATGAAAGGGTTAATGTAGAGGTCACATATAGTGGGCAAATGAGGGGTTTAATGTGCAGGATAAGGGAGGAGGAGTTTAATGTACACGTCACATACTGAGAGAGGCTGGGGAATAAAGAGGTAAAAAAAAGAAAAAGACCTAAAATTAAAAAAAAAGTTTTTCTTAGTTTCGGTCAGTAAATTTTGTAAATAAGTAATTGTTATCCTTCACTGATGTGCGCTGATGAGGCGGCACTTATAGGAAGCACTTATGGGCACTGATGAGGTTGCACTTATGGGCACTAATGAGGTGGCACTTATGGGCACTGATTAGGTGGCACTAATATGCCGCACGTATGGGCACTGATAGGTGGCACTGATATGTGGCACTAATGAGCACTGATAGGCGGCACTGGTGGGCACAGATAGGTGACACTAATGGGCATTGATGGGCAGCACTGATAGCCAGCACTTACTAGCATCACTAATGGCCACTGATTTCTGGCACTCGTGGGCACTGTGGGCAAAGGTGGGCACTGATTGCTGGCAGTGGAGGGCACCTGTAATCAGATCACTGATGATCAGTGCCCTGATTACATCCCTAGATGTCCTCTATGAGGAGATGCCGCTGATCGGCTCTCCTCTCCTCACACTCTGTCAGTGTGAGGTGAGGAGCGCCAATTACCGTTATCTCCGTGTTTACATGTGACCGGCTGTGATTTGACACAGCCGATCACATGGTTAAAGAGCCGCGGCTCTTTACAGAGATTGGGATCGCGCCGTGTCCTAGCAACATGGCGCGGCCACAATCACCGTGCTGCGCGCCCGAGCGGTCGTTCTGGGAGGCCGTCATATAACGTCCACCCAGAATGAGAGCCGCACCGCCCAGCCGTCATTTGACAGTGGGCGGGCGACAAGTGGTTAAAGTAGAACTAAGGGCAAACATGTTCATTTTCAGTAAGGGTGGCTTATAACTTCTGTGTGTGTGTGTTTTTTTTTTTTTTAATGTCCTTTGTGTCCCATTGAGCAGATTTCCCTTCACTTCCTGCCCCATAGCCAAAACAGGAAGGAAGAAGAAAACCCTCCAATGTGAGGGAATCCCCTGTTTTCACCAGAACTTATGTCCCTGTTGGACGATTTCACCTCTATTCCTGTTTAGGGAGGACAAGCCAAAATTCGGTACTTTCTTTCACTTTCACTCTTGGTGATAACGGCAGGCATGACAAATAGGGGGTTGTTTATTAAAAACTGTGTGGTGCAAAATCTGGTGCAGGTCCCATTTTTATTTTTTTTTGTCAAAGCTTAACTGCTTCAGCCTCGAAGATTTGGCTGCTCAATGACCAGGCCAAAGTTTTCCCACAAATAGCTTTCTTTTGGTGGTACTTGAACCGCCTCTGCGGTTTTTATTTTTTGCGCTATAAACAAAAGAAGAGCGACAATTTTGAAAAAAACACAATGGGGGTTATTTACTAAAGGCAAATCCACTTTGCACTACAAGTGCAAAGTGCACTTGAAATTGCACTGAAAGTGCACTCAGAAGTGCAGTCGCTGTAGATCCGAGGGGGACATGCAAGGAAAATTAAAAAACAGCATTTTAGCTTGCACAGGATTGGATGATAAAATCAACAGAGCTTCCCCTCATTTCAGATATACCCCTTAGATTTACAGCGACTGCACTTCCAAGTGCAATTTCAAGTGCACTTTACACTTGTAGTTTGCACTTGTAGTGCAAAGTGGATTTGCCTTTCGTAAATAACCCCACAATATCTTTTACTTTTTGCTATAATAACTATCCCACATTTGTTTATGGGCCGATATGTATTATTCTACATATTTTTGGTAAAAGAAAATCGCAATAAGCGTATATTGATTGGTTTGCGCAAAAGTTATAGCGTCTACAAAATAGGGGATAGATTTATTAATAATAATAATAATAATAATAATATTTTATTATTGGTAATGTCGGCAATCTGCAATTTTTTACATTTTTTTTTTTTTCTCAGGACTGCGACATTATGGCGGACACATCGGACACTTTTGACACATTTTTTAAACCATTGACAAGTATACAGCGATCATTGCTATAAAAATGCACTGATTACTGTGTAAATGTCACTGACAGGGAAGGGGTTAACACTAGGGGGCGATCAAAGGGTTAAATGTGTTCCCTCATGTGTGTTTCTAACTGTGGGGGGATGGGACTGTTTAGAAGGAGAGAGAGAGATCGGTGTTCATACATAGTATGAACATAAAATATGTCTCCTCTTCCCTGAAAGAAGCGGGATCTGTGTGTTTACACACACAGATCCCAGTTCTTGCTCTGTCACGAGCGATCGCGGGTGCCTGGCGGTCATCGCGCCCGCGGGGCGCTCGCATCAGCTTCGGGGCACGCGCGCCCCTTGTGGCCAAAAGGTGAAGCGACGTAAGGTAACGTGGTTTCGCCCAGCCGTGCCATTCTGCCGCAGTAAAACTGCGGCGGCTGGTCAGCAATCGGTTAATTGAACAAGCTGAAGTTAGAAGCTGATTGGCTACCATGCACAGCTGCACCAGATTCTGAGTGCTGCAGTTTTAGTAAATCTCCCCCATAGGGAGGGGGAATCTCCCTACCGGGGACACAGACAGCAATAAAAACCTGACGTGTTCGAATCCCTATCCACTCTGTCCAAAACTAAAAATAAAGTTTTGATTTAGGTATACTTGAATGAAATATGAAAGCTGATTGGCTCATTTTGACAAGCAGGCCAATTATGTGATCTTTACCCAAAAAAAAACTCACCCCTTAAATGGTCATTCAGTATAATAAGGGGGCATACTGAGAGCACAGCACTGCTCTACACCATGTTTTCTTGGAAAATCAATGGAGCAATATCAGTCTGTGGGTGTGAATGTTCTGACTTGCACTCGCACTTCGCTGATCCTGGTGGGGTGAAATTGCTTTATAAATGGAGCTGAGTTTGGAGATTAACTATAAGAAAAATAAACATGTTACTTTCCTAGTTATCCAGCAGCAGTGAGAATCGCGGCCTTGTTAAAGTGATGATACATGTTAACCGTTTGGAGTATTTGCATGACTGGGCACGAGTCCTGCTTCAATAATAACCGGGATTGTGAGCAAATGCCTGGCGGTGCTGCCACAATACTTCAATACATTCTTTCCTCCTGGAAAACAGAAATACTTCTTCTTTCTTGAAATCTGGAGGCTTTTCTTGGACCTTCCTTATGTGTGAGAAGTAAGGAGCTTGTTTTGAAATGTGTTCTTGGTTAGGACAGAACAGATTTTTTGTTGAATTTAAGGCAACACACACATGGGCACTTGTGTCTCTGCTAGGTTTCTTCTGTTGCTTTTTTCTTTGGTGGGAACAGAGCTTAGCAGTCACGGTTCAAAGGAGATCTACATTTTGGGTAATAACTTTGGAAACTGTAAAAGCATACTTACCAACATCTTTAACCCAGTCCCAAGGACACTGGCATCCCTGCCCAGGGCCTACACATATCATGCTCTTCTTCCAGGGGGCCTCATCCTGATTACGCCTTCTTTCTGGGGAGTCTAGCTGAGATCATGCCCATTTCTTGGGCAGTCTCATCCTAATTATGCTGGAGCTGCCCATTTATGGCCGCAATTCCCTCAGTAATACCCATATATGAGTCACTGTGCATGTTCATTACCTTAACGCAGAGCTCCAGTCTCCTAAGCAATTTTTTGATAAAAGCACCCCAGTGATTCTTAGTACTTGTACTATATTATTTAGATATTGGCTTAACTGTCCTAAAACTCATTACTTGTAAATCTGTAATCTCTTACTTCATCTTGGAAGCAGGCAGCAGCCATCAAGGATGTGGACATCTGAAGCCCACTCCTGTGTATTTCCAGGATTTGGTACAGCTGCCTACCCAGCATGCTCCTCCTGATGTCGCGACTGCGCAGTAATGCCACTGTGCGGCACACTTTTTTGATTACAGACAGCAATGGCATCCTCAGCAGAAGTTCCCACTCAGGTTTTATGGCAACCTGTCAATCAACAGAGAACCCAGAATCTTGCACTCATACCCGCATTAGATGCCCGAAGACTCCTGGGATCGATGAAATACATATCCCAGGAGTCAACGGACCAGGCTGATGACGTAGTTGCCTAGGCAGTCATGACTGAAAGTCATGGGAAAGACTAATTAAAAAAGGTATTTCACAGATAGGAAGCAATTGTGCTGCAAGTTTGAAAATGACTTGCTAAGCTATTTCTAGACTTTCCAGGCTTCATAAGTTTGCTGCACAAATGCAGAAAGTCAACATTGCATGACTCCAAATCAACTTTTTTTGCAAACATTCTGCAAGTCTGCAGTAACTTCTGGCTCAGTTATATTGTGCAATAGTCATCCCACCACAGGGGACACTGTGACTTGCAGAGCTTTTGCGGTAGACTCACCACTACAACTTTGCTCTTGATAGAGACTTGCCATGCAAATGTGCTACAAATTGGAAAGGTGTCAACTAGAACTTGTGCTTTAAGTGCTCTGCAAGTGTACAACTTGCCAGTGAAAATGTGCAGCAAGTTAACAAGACTTACAATTCAACATTACCACAAATTTGTGGCAAGTTATTCTTGATATCTGGGTTCTTTACAAATTTCAATATTTAAATATCCAAAAAAGTAAATCACTATGGGTGCACATTACAGTAGAAAAATGAGTGGCACTCCATTGTAAAGTAAAATTTTTTTCCTCCCAAAATAAAAAAAACAGGTTTATACTTACCATCCCTGTGCAATGGTTCTCGGCCTTTTGGCTAAGATCAAGTGTAGTTTCTGTTCTTATCAGTTGCCAGGAGGTGGCGCTTGCTTCCGTCCCTGTTCTACGGCGAGGTGGAGCAGGGGTGGCGGTTGCTATGCAAAACCTGCTGGCGTAAAGGTAACCTGGAGCGGTTTGTAGCCGAAAGGGAAGCTTTCTGATGAGGATGGAAAACCACTGGGTTGGCGCTGAAGGGTCGAGTCCCTGGCCTTCTGGCTTGGATTGTGGCAGCTCTAGCTCTGGTCAGTTTTTCGGGAAGGAACACATGCTCCTCTTTGTGGATGGGGGGAGCGGTTAGTACTCGAATGACGCAAATGTAATTAGGAAGGAGGGACGGAAGCGATGGTGGAGCCTGATGGTAAAGGGCTCTCACTAAGCTCCCAGAACTTCATGCCTTCCTGCCTGGGGTGGGGGCTGTTGTGGTCTGGGCTGTGGGTCAGGGTTGCAATGAAAAGCCAGTGGTGAATGTGCCCCTGAAGTGGCAGTTCAGGGGTGCCGTACCCTCACTGTGATGGAGGTCACTGAGTTTATGGCACCATGGTCAATTCACCACAACACACGTTTTTCGCACCTGCCTCTAGGGCCGAGCCTTTTGGCTAGGACCAGGGGAAATTTTTATTCCGGCCATTGTATTGCACAATGGTCACTTTCCACTCACTCTCCCATCTTCCTTCTCCCCACTCTCTTTTTATTTAACCCCGTGTTTGTCACTTTTTTGTATTTTTTTTGTTTGATGTGTGTCTTGTTTGTCACTGTATGATTAGTAGGGTGTAGGTCCTCGGGCCTGCCCTGAATGTCTTGGGATGGAGGTGGACATGGCCTTCTGGCTTAGTTCGCCTTCTCTCATGGGGTCTCCCTTCGGGGGAGCCCCACCAAGTACTTGGGTGGGTCTGTTTTGGCAGACCCTCCAGAGAAAGGGGGACAGCCTGGTTTTGGCCAGATGGTCCCAAGTGAAATACCTCAGTCCCCTTCTGGAGCCTAACGCCCCGGGGGATCTGGGTTAAGGTTCTTCCATGTGGAGGACAAGTGTTACACCCGTTGCACGTTTTGTGTTTTACTCACCGGTGGAGTTTTTGGGTGTGTTTCACACGCCACTGGCTTTTCAAAAAAAAAAAATCCCTGTGCAATGGTATATGGTGGTACCAGGAAGTTGATGGTGGAGGTGGGTAACCATATCGCCTGAGAAAGTCCCGTCTAGAGATGTAACACGTCAGGTCTGGTTCTGCCCCTTGTATGACGTTGTCGCATACAGATCAGCGAACGTGACAGTAAGTCGCGCCCACATATGTAAACGGCATTCAAATCGCCGCGTGCATTAGAGCGAGAGCAACATTTCTAGACCTCCTCTTTAACTCTAAACTGGTAACCTGTAAAAATGTTTAAAGCATAGCCTATGGATATTTTTAAGTACCAAATTTTGGCGACATTCTACAAGTGTGCGCATTTTTAAAGCGTGACGTGTTGGATATCTATTTACTTGGCGTAAAATCATCTTTCACATTCTAAAAAAAAAAATTGGGCTAACTTTACTGTTTTGTTGTTTTTAAATTCATGATTTTGTTTTTTCAAAAAAAACAAATGCGTTTTGAAAAATTGTTGCCCAAATACCGTGTGACATAAAAAGTTGCAAAGACAGCCATTTTATTCCCTAGGATCTCTGCTAAAAAAAAAACTTATATAATGTTTGGGGGTTCTGAGTAAATTTGTAGCAAAAAATACTAATTAAAACTTGTAAACAAAAAGTTCCAGAAAAGGCCCGGTATGGAAGTGGGTAAACTAAATGGGTTGTTTTACAAGGTGATCGTTTACAATCACTTTAAGATAAACATTATAGTTGCTTTTGAATGCAGGCAGTGTAACTTGGGAAACAATTGATTCCCGTCACCTATTCTAAACAGAACTGTTTCGGAAGTCTGAATGTTCCAGGGCTTTGCAACAATATAGCTTTTCCATTGCTCTGAAAAAGCGATAACACATTTATAACAGTGTTTTCTCCATTGCAGAGGCGTTAAATTAAATCGCACCCCCCCCCCCTTTTATTTAAGAGATGCTTACTCATGTTAATGTGTAACGTACAGTATTCCAGACAGGAGAACGAATGGCAAACCCTCTGGTGTCAAGTGCCACATTCAAGAAAAAGTACAACACCTCTTCATGTGGTTTCAGTGGTGGGCAGTGAATTTGGCACAGTTTCTGCAGTTGGCTCATGGTAGGTGTTGGCATTCATAAATGCAGAATGTACTTGCAATCTGAACTCAGATCGGAGGGACAATAGTCATATTATATCCAAGAACTAGAATGATTAAGGGCTAGTGTTTAAAAATAGAAGGCAAGGCGTTAATTATCCTATAGTAAACATCCTCTAGAAAACAATCAGAGCATTTGAATTGATAAGAATTGTTATTAAGAAAAATGTTGCTTGACACCTTGTAGTCTACTAAGAAGTTAGTTCCTTGGTGGCTTTCTCACTATCTGTTAGGCATGGCTAACAAAATAGGACAAACTGAAATTTTGAATTTGTGTTCTGAAAAAAAGTGGGATAAAATGACATTAGCTGTTGTCAGCCAGATATATACGTGACAATTTAATTCCCAAAATGGACTGTAAAAAAAAAAAAAAAGTTTGCTTACCTATACACTAGCGCAGGGATATGCAATTAGCGGACCTCCAGCTGTTGCAGAACTACAAGTCCCATGAGTCATAGCAAGACTCTGAAGGCCACAAGCATGACACCCAGAGGCATGATGGGACTTGTAGTTTTGCAACAGCTGGAGGTCCACTAATTGCATATCCCAGGGCCGTTTTTAAGGCAGGGCAAAAGGGGCAGCTGCCCTGGGCCCTGTCATTGTTGTGGGGCCCAAAGCAGCAGCCTCATACTTGCCAACTATCCTGGTTTAAATTTCCTTGTCCCTTGAGGTTTTAGTCCTGTGCTGTGTCTCAATATCTCAGTGTAAAGTGCTGCTACTAATGCTGCCCAGCTTTGCCCTATTGTTGTGTACAGATGACTCACTTGCAGAACCGGTGTTTACTTGTAAATTACCGGCATTCATATGTAAATAGCGGTAGCCAGCGGCATTGATATGTATATCATGCCCCCTGAGGTCATATCCACAGTAATCTCTAGCAACCAATCAACAAGAAGAAATCATGTGCTGTAACCTCTAGTAACTAATCAGTGAGCCCTAATGTGTGCTGTAACCTCTAGCAACCAGTCAGTGAGCGGTAATGATATACTGTAACCTCTGGCAACCAATCGCAATAGCTGCCTGATCTGATTCAGTAAACTGATTTTGAGTCTAGCTGCTATTTATTGTATTTCTCAGTGCAGGTGGGGAGCAAAACTGCACGGGGGGGCAAGAAAAGTTTTGCCCAGGGTCAAATCAATATTAAAGACGGCCCTGGCATATCCCTGCACTAGCGGCTGTTGCCACCATCAAAGTAGTCCCCTTGTGAAGCCATGCACTATTCAAGCTCAGTGTTTCTCAACTTCAGTCCTCAAGGCGCCCCAACGGGTCATGTTTTCAGGCTTTCCATTATTTTGCACAGGTGATTTGATCAGTTTCACAGCCTTAGTAATTACCACAGCTGAGGGAAATTCTGAAAACATGACCTGTTGGGGCGCCTTGAGAAGGTAATATTTCTCAAATTGGTTTTCCGGAATACCACTCAGTATCTTCGTCGTGGTACACTGGATGTCCCAAATATTATCAAATCTGTGTCCTTTTTAAGGTCGTTTTTTTTTTAAATTTGGAAATAGCCAAAAGTCGCAGGGTTCTAAGTCGGGGGAACTTTAACACATCATGTGCAGGAACATTGTGGTGGTGGAGATCAGACCAGAGTTCTGGTCTTTTCCTCTGAACAGATTCCCGTAACTTTTTTCAGAATTTCCAAGTAACAATGTTGGTTGACCCTTGTATCATGTTCTATGGACTCTGTCCACATTTGAATCTGTTTCTTTGCTTTTTAGTTGCTCACTCCTTGCGTCATCTTCCCGCCCCTCCATCCGCCAATGCCATTCAGGCTGGATTCACACTATTCCAGACATCGCATGTAATTCGCACCACATTGCTTTGAAGATCACATGCAATGTCTGCGATGCGAATTCAGCCATACAGATTGTATGGCTGAATATGCATCGCGTTCGTGAAAAAACTTCTGGCAGTGACCGGCCTTCCAGCCTCCCCATTTTACTTGCCTGAGCCCCTTCATTCACTCTGCGGAGACGCGCTGTCCCTCTCTGCACGAGGTCCTGGCTCTTGATTGGATAGATTAATGGCAGTGCAGCCATTGGCTCCCACTGCTGTCAATCAAATCCAATGATGCGGGGGCGGGGCCGAGTCCGGCATTCGTGTCTATGGTTGCAAATGCTGGACTCGGAAAAACGTCCACAAGGTAACCTCCCGGGAGAGCGCTTCTTCTAGGGGGTTATCTGATAAGAGGAGGAGCCGCGAGAGCCCCAGAGGGACCCCAGAAGTCGATGATCGTGGCCACTCTGTGCAAAACCAGCTGCACAGTGGAGGTAAGTATGATATGTTTGCTATTTAAAAAAAAAAAAATTAAGCCTTACAATCACAAGGTAAAAAAAAACCTTACTACTTCTTCATCCCCCTCCCATCCCTAAACACTTACCTGCCTCCTCTCATGATCCAATACTATTGCACAGAGAAGGAGATCAGGTAAGTATAACATCTTTTTTTTTTTTTATTGTCTTTAACAATAAATAAATAAATTGTCTTTTATTACTTTAACCCTTGCAATGCAGGGGAAGGAGACAGTGCTTTGTAAAGTTTTAATAACTGCAATTCAGCTTTAACTCAAGGCCAGATTTACTATTGGGTACAATAGGCCTGTGCTTATAGGTGGCAGATATAAAGAGGTGGCTTTGCTCTGTATAGAACACAGCCACGTTTTTTCGTTTTATTGGATAGAAATACAGTCATCTTATGAAAACGTTTTTGCACATTGGCACAATATTTAAAGTTAGGTTAGTTCTGTATAAAAGGGTGATCCTAACCAAGTGGTACTGCTTTGGTCACCAATGGTTGTGTGCCTATAGGTTTCAGTAATGAAAATCCACCCTGCATTAGTCTGCATATTGATGATCACACACTGAAGATTTCCTAAACTATGTCTTGTAAAATACCATGCCTAAAAAATCTTCAAAACTGTTGATTTTCCTTTTTTGAAAGAGGAAGCTTGACTTCGGTCAAGCCTGTAGCGGAATGCAGTTTAAACTCTCTGACTGTAATATGAATTACAAGTTTCACATTTCTGTTGGAATAAACGACCCAAAATTAAGCTTCTCTGTCATCATTCTACAGTCTTCTATTGAATCCACATTTTGCTGATGCACTTTATATTAATAGGTACTCTTTAGTATCTGCTTCCATGGGCACTAGATAATAGTTGCCCATACCTGCCAATTTAGGCACATTGCAATCTCAACTAGCCCCCACATTGAACAATATTTTTTAAGAGAAAAAGTCTTTATGTTCTGTGGTATTTATCAACATTAGACGATTAATGCCTTATGTGACTATTGCTCGTTGTGACCTCTACAATCAACCTGTGACTGACCAATCTTGGGAGAACAAATCAAATGCATCTTCTATATGTAAACATGTGCAATAATCCAAAATGTTTATATATATATATATATATATATATATATATATATATATATATATATATATATATATATATATATATATATATATATATATATATACATCATTTTTTATAGGATTTGTGCAGTAGTCCAATCCTTCAACTACCATCTCCAAAAAGGGAACTAAATTCTGAAGCTGAGCCCATACAAAGGCAAGCAGAGGGCAAAACACCAGTCACCAGTATTGCTTGTGGTATCTATGCAGTTATTCTTTAATGATTACCGGCTTGCCATTCCCTGCCTCTGTGTGGAGGCAGCCATTTTGCTGGAGGTGGGGTTTTACTTCCTTATGTTAGAGCACTTTTTCACAACCCTTTTACCTGTCACAATCAGGCGTCAGGCTCGAAGACCAGTTGCTATAGTAGTAGTGGAACTACCACCGACCAACCGGATAGGTACATAGGCAGTCACCATGGGGAATTATGTGGGCACACCTGAGGTGCGGAGTCTAAGTACTAATCTGTGTTCACCAGAGCTCCTGATGGTGGAGGTGGATTTTGCTGCATGTTAGTACCAGGATCGCCCCACCAGGAGGTGAGCAGGCCGGGGTCCAGTAGTGGATAACCATGTAGGGATCAAACAGAAGCGTAGTCAGTAAACCAGCGAAAAGGTCAGTAATTAGTAGTTGCAGGTTGGGATCAGGCAGAAGCATAGTCAAGGAACAAGCCAAGGGTTAATAACGAGTGGTAGCACAATATGGATGGCAGCAGGGAAGACAAAAGCGAGATTCTGGCTGTAGCGAGCACACAAATCTGGCAAACAGGAAGTGCAGAGACATGGCTTAAATCAGGAAGTTCATGGGAGGCGCAAAGCGTTCAGGGTTCAAGACAGAATAATTCAAGAAATTGCCCAGGGAACTGTCCAGTATTTCAGGTAGCTCAACAAAAAGAGGTATTGCCTGACACAGCAGAGGTTGCGGGTTCAAATCCAGGCCCTGATATTTCCCCAGGGGAACCTTTTTAAATAATTTTCAGGTCTCAGGAAATATCTGCTGAGGTTATCGGGTCATTGGGAAAAGGCCCCTTACATTGGTGGTGGTCAGTAGGAAGAATTCCCACTTTATAGTCATGGTTAGAATATCACTCTTGCAGCTTTGCCAAGTGGTGTTTGACCAGGAACTATGCAAGCATCAGATGGGAGGTCTGTTTTCCATACCTGAAAGAAACCCTAGCTACCTCTGGAGGAACCCTAGGGTTCCACAAACCCTGGTTGAGAATGGCTGTTAGAGCCTCCAGCAAGGAAAACAGTGTGCAGCACAGTAATAACCTCACCAAAAGTCTATTCTAGATATTCCCTGTAGAATAGCTGATCTTCAGTTTTTGGGTTTTAGTGTACTTTAACCAATTAAGGACCAGCCGCCGCAGTTGTACAGCGGCGGGTTGGCTCTTCTGGACAGATCAACGTCATTGTACGTCGGCCACTTTAAGAGCTCTAGTAGGGTGTGCACACGCGACGACAGAGCCAATGCGCGGTTCCGGGGGGCCACGATGTCCGCCAGGCATCTGCGATATCGCTCCTGAGAGAGACAGTATGGAGGTCTGTCAATGTAAACAGACAGATCTCCCTTCTGTCAGGAGAGAGGCGACAGATCTGCTGTTCATCCTGATTATGAACAGCGATTGGTCCCCTCCTTCAGGCAGTCCCATCCACCCACAGTTAGAAACACTCCCTAGGACACACATTTAAACCCTTGAGCGCCCCCTAGTGTTAACCCCTTCCCTGCCTGTGACATTTATACAGTAATCAGTGGCTATTTTTAGCAGTATGAATGTCAATGGTCCCAAAAAAGTGTCAAATGTGTCCGATCTGTCCGCCGCAATCTTGCAGTCCCGCTAAAAAGCGCTATCAATGCTATTAGTAGTAAAAAATAAATAAATAATAAAAATGCCATAAATCTAGCCCCTATTTTGTAGACGCTATAACTTTTGCGCAAACCAATCAATATACGCTTATTGCGATTTATTTATTTATTTGTTTATTTTTACCAAAAATATATAGAAGAATACATATCGGCCTAAACTGATGACTTTTTTTGGGGGGGGGGAGGGTATTTATTATAGCAAAAAGTGAAAAATATTGTTTTTTTTTTTCAAAATTGTTGGTATTTTTTTGTTTATAGCGCAAAAAATAAAAACAGCAGAGGTGATCAAATATCACCAAAAGAAAGCTCTATTTGTGGGAAGTGTGTAGCAGTAGTGATCATGTCTGTATGCTATAATAGGTCATTTGTCAGTAAGACTGTGCTTGTACCTTAGTCATCATAACCGTGTAATGTACACGCTCTTTTTCCCTAATGATAGAGTATATGGTTGAGACTTGAGAGATAATGTGGATAATCAAATCCATATATTGAGGACTTTTCTGTTTTAAAATCTAATCTATTCATGCAGAAATACCCACAGGTTCCTACTCATTGTGGTTAATATGACATGCCAGGAGGTTTCTATGTAGGTAATAGATACTTCCTCACTTAGCCTGTGGCTTAGTCCATGACCATGAAGGCTTGACAAGAAAAAAGTATTTTTTTTAGATCCTAAAACAACAAGGGGTTCATCTTCCAAACACTATTTATTACTTTAAGATGTACCACTAAATGACTATAATCAAAGTTTCCCTTGAAAAAAAAATAAAAATACATTGGTCAGTAAAGTACTGAGGAATTCCTGTGTCCTTTCCATGTAAAATGAGGACAGATGTTTGTGGCTACTGAGTTTTGCTGAATGTCCTTTCAAAATCATTTTATGCAAAGTATTAGTTGTTAAGTTGGAGAGACTCATCTATGAAAATTGAAGATGACCATAGAACATCCCATTCCTGCCCATCAGTTGATGGTCCAGGGCAACCTTTCTCAGGCTTTTTACCATGGAGGAACCCTTTGAAAAAGTTTTCAGGTCTTAGGGAACCCCCACTAAAATGTTATATCTACGTACAACTCATGCTGAATTTGCATGATCAGCAGGTTGTAGACAGTTTTAGCTAATATAATGGAGAATGGGATGTACCCAACTTCTCCTCTCTTCCCCTACTCTTTGGTCAGTGTAGGCAAGAGATTCATCTGCCACTGCTCTCTCCTCCAAGAAACCCAGAGTGACCTATGAAGGAACCCCCTGGGTTTAATGGAACACTGGTTAAGAAAGACTGATCCAGGGCAACACTCAGGATCAGGTTACCTCTAGGGGCAGTAAAAATGATGCCCTACATTCAGACTTATTGGTACACAAATATTATTGAAAACCTGTGTAACAGAGCCTGTCCTTTTGCTTTTGAACCACTAGGCCAGATCTTAGTTACTGGTGACAGCAATGTCAACCACAGTAAAGTTGCTCCAGAATCTAAATGAATCTTGGGATAAGATAATGACCATTTCTTTCTGATGCTTCATAGCTAGCTAAATATAGAGATTACAGATTTCTATTAGGATTTGTACTTTTGTCAAATTTTGAACACATTAATTTATGTACTGCATGATTTATTTAAAGTGGCTTAAAGGGGAACTCCATTTAAGCAATCGGGGATAGAATATCTGTCAGGTCCTTATTGTTGTCATATCTCTTTATTCCCATTGAGCAGACTTCCTGTCCTGTGTCACCGACCGAGGAAGTAAAACACAAGCTTACTAAGATCAGGTACTCCCTAAAACGCCTGAATTCATCCCCTTGCATCATAATTCAGTCCCAACATTGGCCTACAAAAAGCCAGTATTTTGCCACCTGGTGATCACGGCTAGATCCTGCATACCCACAATCTGGAAATCCCCTAACTCGCCAACTGTCCAAAAATTGCTTACAAGGGTGGAGGATATCAGGACGATGGGAAACCTCACAAGTTCTCTCTAAATACACTCAAGGAGACCGAATCTGACTGCAAGTCATTTTTTTTCTGCCTCTAGTAATTTACTCATTGTACAATACATGGGCAAGTTGGGATACCTCTATGACCATATCGTGGGGATATCTGAGATAAACGATTCTACCTGTCCTAGTAGTGGGACCATGGGTCCCTTTTGCCCACACCACTCCTCTCATGTCATATTTTGGGAACTGTAGTCTGATCCACCTCTTGCCTTATTTACAACTTTACTAGGATTTCCCAATCTTTCATTATATGTGGCCCTTCAGATTTGAAAGTTTGTTTTTTCACAGACAATACTTGTTACTTTTTGGATTGGTTCATTTGTCTAACCTTTTGTTTTTCTTTTTACTGTGTGTATTATTTTCTTTTTTGTTGTTATGTTTATGTACTGAAAAATTGTATAAAGAAAGAATGCAAAAATAAAACCAAGCTTACAAATTAAGCCATAAAAAACAAGAATTTCCAGTTTTCCTCTGACATACTTTTGCAGTTGCCATTTCCCGGTCTGTGACTTGGCAATATTGGGTACATCCAGATTTGGTGCTTGTAAACCTGGTATGCTGAAAGATCCAGAAAATGCAGAAATAAAGTATAAGAAGTAAGAACAGCCCTTGTTATCCATAACAAGCAATGCGCTTCTTACTTCAGGTTCCTACTTCATTATGAGCAAGTGAACTACCAAAGCTGATTGGTTATTATGGGCAACATTGTCAGCATTTTCTTTCACATTCAGTCATTAGGTCCATTGCGTCACACAATCACTGTGCCTAGTCCTTTTATAATATTTTTTTTTTTTAAAACAGAATGTTCCTTGAAAAGTCTGGTCATGGTACATGTATAACAAAGAAAGGAAAAAAAAAAAAAAAGAAAAAAACACATGTAAAATAATAAAGTCACTTGATATACAGACATATGAAGAAAGGAGCGTAGATCACATATCTAGCCTTATAGATCAATAGTAGTGAGTGCAAATATCCCACCATCAACACCCATTTACAATATCCAATACGGAGCTTGTCAAAAGAGGGGCTCACCGTGCACCACCCATGGGGGGGAACCAAAGGCCGTACCTCCCTATGCCGTCCACAGTAGCCATACCTCGTCAAATTTTTTTAGGGCAGTTCCTACTGATTTATGTAATTTTATACATAGGAAGTGCCGCATTTTATAGCCCTTTCCCACGAGACTACGGAGGCAGGGTATGGGAATTCCACTTAAGGACAATCTCTCTCTTAGCGTAGTACAATAAATAAAAGATCAACAGTTTCGTACAGCTAGGCCTCTGATCATCATCATTCACCCCTAGAATCAGCAGCTCTGGGTTGACCGGAAGGTTCAGTTGGAGATGGGAGTTTATAGTATCAATCACCTCGCCCAAGAAGCTGGCCACTCTCGGGCAGGTCCAGAACATATGCATATAAGTGCCAACATCCCCCCCACTGCGGGTACAGTCCTGGGGGCCTGGCTCCCCCCAAATGAAATCTCTGATACAGCGCACACAGTTTTGAGAAAGAGTTGGGCATCCATGTTGGGCAATTCCAAAAAACATAAAGAAACTTGGGGAGGAAAATCATTTTAAGGAGACAAATCCGCCCAAAGATATTCAATGGCAGAGATCCCCACCCCGCATATTTATCCCGAAGTTGAGACAGTAGCGGGAGTACATTAATGTCTGAGAATTTGGCCGAGTCCCTCCCGACCTGGATGCCCAAGTATTGAAACTGCTCAACCTATGTCAACTGGGTAGGTGGGTTGTCCATTTCAACCCTGAGGATCAAGAGGGAACAGCGTGGATTTGTCCCAGTTAATACGTATCCCAGAAAATTTCCCAAATGTATTAAACAAGGTCAGAGTTGCATTGAGAGAGGGGCCTTGTAAATAGAGGAGGGCGTTGTCTGCAGTTTAAAAATATCTTCTCCTCCAACGGTCCCACCTGCAAACCCTTAACCGATGCAGAGTCCCGAATAAGAATTGCCAAAGGTTCCAGTGCCAAGGCAAGCAGGGAAGGGGACAAGGTGCATCCCTGCCGGGTACCCTGCTGCAAATGGAAGGATTCAGAGATTCGACTATTGGTGCGTATGCGCGCATTAGGGAACTATACAACATCTGTACCCATTGGAAAGGTTCAGAAAGAGGCGGCGAAGGTTGATGTTGGTGCCCTTCCCAGGCATGAACCGGTTTGGTCAACGGGGATGACCTGCTCCAACACTGCCGATAGCCAAATAGCTAGTATCTTGGCCAAAATTTTTGCATCCACATTGAGGAGGGAGATTGGGCGGTACGATGAGCATTCCTCCAGGTTCTTTCCTGGCTTGGGCACCAAAACCACCACCGCCTCCAACATAAAATCTGGCAATTTCCCCTTTGAGAAAAACTGGTGAAACAGAGATGGGTGAATTTCAGTAGTCTAGCAGGCAGGGGTAATTTGAGGGATAAGACATGAAGAACTGTGCATCAGTTGCAGGGTTGTACTGAATACCCCGCTTACGTTTGAATGGCTCGAACATTTGAAATATTGATTTATAACGGGTATTAATAAAGCGAAAATTTCAATAGTGCTTTACATACTTTACATTCACATCAGCCCCTGACTTCAAAGAGCTTACAATCTAAGGTCCCTATTTTTGCATACAGACACAGAAATATATACCTGCCAATTAACCTACCAGTATGTCTTTGGAGTGTAGGAGGAAACCCACACAAGCACAGGGAGAACATACAAACTTCATGCAGAATGTGTCCTAGCCAAGATTTGAACTGATGACCCCAATGCTGTAACCATTAAGCTACTGTACTGAGTAATATCTTTTTTATTTTTTTTATAATACAATACCCAGATCGTAAACTTTCTGGAAAGTAGACCCACCAAACAAAGACTTGGTATACAAGGGCAGTGCATTGAATGATGTGCTGTTGCCTTTGAAGTGGAGATTTGGCTTTTATTTTATCATTTTCCCAGGACGTGATTGAAATTCAGTACTGTCGGAGATGTGCAGGATGAAGACACGGCTGTGTTTTACAAAAGGGTTCAGATAACATTGACAAACTTTGGCAGCTTTCATGTGCTGCAGTGTCTCGTATGAATTAGCAGTGTGGAGTAATTAGGCCGTATGAGCAATGACATCTGCGAGCTGGGCCAGAATTGGGAGCCTTGCCAACAGGAGTGGCGCTTCTAAAAGAGACACAAATAGCTGCATGGACATTGTGCATGCAGAATAGAACCTGGAAATATAGGAATTAAAATGCCACAGTCTGGTTCAACCAGATAAGTGAGTTTCGGGTATTAGGGAATGTTACAGATTGTAAAACAGCAATGACTCTTTTCTGATATTAACCTGTTCAATACTGATGCCTCCTACTTTTTTTAAAATATTCCATATGTAAACAAAAGTTATCATACACATGGAATGCATTTGCATTTAGGTAGGATACATAAATAGCACATTGGCCATTTGGTTCAGGACAGTAATGTTGTCAGTTGACATTGAAACATCCCAATAAGTAACCAAGTACCACATATCCAATATTGCTTTGCAATTTCTTTTGTAAAGACAAAAGGATATGGATGTAAAAACTGATGGTTGAAGGAACAATCATCCCAGTGAATGGGTGACCATCAGAGACAGGAGATGACATGGTAAGATAAGTAGAGATGTTGGGGGGCAATGAGAGGGGGTGGTGTGATTAGGGAGAGTTTGGGAAGAGTGGAATGGAAAACATGGAGGATGAAATCAAGTTGGGGATAGAAATAGAGATGGAGTAGGATACTAGGAATCTCTTGCCCACTCCCGAATGACCACCCGCACACAGCATCTGAAAAGGTAATGAATCTTCACTGGGAATTGAGGAGTTATTGAACAAGACGGCTGCATTCTCAGAAGTGGATAAGAATTTAATTTCAGGAGAACCACTTTCTCCAGAATTTGTTTTGTGTTCCCCCTATGAGAAGATACCAGACCCCCCCCCCCCCCCCCCCCCCCCCCGTTCAATGAATTTCATTAATTTTAGCCATCTGATGCCTCCTTCTTATACTGCCAGCACAAGTGTGTACAGCTTCTAGTTGGGTTCAAAATGTCATAATTTCTTCCTCTGCAACTGATTGGAAACTAGAAGCAGAATGCCAAGAAGAATGCTTTGAACTTCCCTTGCAAGAGAAATTATATTTTCGTAAAATTAAAGAAGAAACACAGAATTTGAAAGGGGTTGTTGATTTCCTCCACTTTACATTCAGATCAGTGCATTGCTGCCTCTTGTTTTTTTGGGAGAGGAAACGGCTAGTCTCTCATTTTTATATGGGGTTGTAAATTGCGTAAAATACCATACAAAAATTACCCGTTATGGTCTTTAATAGTGATAGATGGGTCTGTCTGTCTCAGGTGAGGAAGAGGGTTAACTTTTGAAATGCTTCAGCTAGGACGCATGCTTCAGGCAATGTCCAGGAGCTGTTTAGTGAATCAACAGTTAGTGATCTCCTGTATCCAGTTGGTGGAGCAGGCTCACCTTGGATGGATTTTATGTGACATGCTGATCTGTGGGTATAAGATAATATTACACAAAATAGCCGTATATTGGCCCTGGTTATATTAAACCATTATCCAACTATCTCATTATTTACTAACTTATAGACTAATAGATTACATTGTTGTTGTTCAACTCAAACTAAGGTTATTCTATAAACAATTAATTACTTTATTTATTCAACTTTATACTAAATTTGTTGATTTTTTGAAAGATATTGCTTAAAATTATATATGAATAATATCTATTATATTAAGAATTATAAAGAAAATAGCAAATAATATATGTTCATCTATATATGATGTTCGAGAAGCCTTTCACACATACATAGATGTCTAGCTTATTTAACTTCAAAATTTGTACTAATAATATGTACTGTATTGTTATCAATAAAATATTTTAAAAGATAATGTTACACAATAACATTTTAGAGAAGATTTCACACAAGGGCTGTGTACTTTCTATCTTGTTCTGTAGTGTTGTTAATTTTGTGATATAATCAATTTGCTTCCAAATTAAGCATAGAGAAAAAAATGGATCAGGTTAAAGTTTATTGGAAAAGAATTGTTATTTGCATTGTATTTTTAGAATACTTCCAAACTGAATACATCTAATAAATATGTGTGCAAAACCATCAGAATTCATATAACACTCCTAGGGGGTCTATTTATACAGTGGAGAAAATAATTATTTGATCCCCTGCAGGTTTTGCAAGTTTGGCCACCAGTGGCAGTGCTTCCATAAGGGCGCACAGGCGCCACCCCCCTCTCTCCAGCCACCCCTTTATGCCCAATGGATAGATTCATGCATTGCATGAATCTATCCATGGCTGCCGCTGCCACCCCCTATTCAGGCGTCCGGCCCCTTTCCTGGCGCCTGAATTACAGCGGCGGGTATTTTTTTTTTTAAACACCTGATTAGAGCCATAGGCTAACTGAACCGCCTCTCCGCCAATTAGATACTTGGGCCTGTTACCCGTCACCTAATTGGCTGAAATGACAGGAGCCGCTGTTGGACGCTTATCAGAAATAGAGGATGGGAGATAAAGACGGCAGGCATGTGATGGGCACACTGGCAGCATATGATGAGCACACTGGAAGTGTTTTGGCACAGTGGCAGCATTTTGATGGGCACACTGGCAGCATTTTGATGGCACAGTGGCAGCGTTTGATTGCACAGTGGCAGTGTTTGGGTACAGTGGCAGCGTTTGGGCACAGTGACTGCGTTTGATGGGCACAGTGGCAGCGTTTGGCACAGTGGCTGGATTTGACGGGCACAGTGGCTGCAATTGACGGGCACAGTGGCTGCAATTGATGGGCACAGTGGCTGCATTTGATGGGCACAGTGGCTGCAATTGATGTTTTTTTTTTTCAAAAAATTTTTGTTTCCCCCCCCCCAAAAAAAATTTTGAGCACCAGCCGCCACTGTTGGCCACTGACAAAGAAATTAAGGGTCTATA
This sequence comes from Lithobates sylvaticus, assembly GCA_028564925.1. NCBI lineage: Eukaryota > Metazoa > Chordata > Amphibia > Anura > Ranidae > Lithobates > Lithobates sylvaticus. Next base: position 50,929,207 of record CM053032.1, read on the forward strand.
ATTTTTATCATAGGTGTATTTTAAATGACAAAGACAGAATATCAAAAAAAAAGTAGACACATACAAATACTATAAATTAAGTTGCAGTTCAGTGAGTAAAATAAGTATTTTATCCCCAAGCAAAACATGGCTTAGTACTTGGTGGAGAAATCCTTGGTGACAAGCACAGAGGTAAGACATTTCTTGTAGTTGGTTATCAGGTTTGCACACATCTTAGAATGGATTTTGCTCCCCTCTTCTTTACAGATCTTCTCTAAATCTTTAAGTCTCTTGGCAACTCAAAATTTCAGCTCCTCCATAAATTTTTTATATGATTAAGGTCTGGAGACTGGTTATGCCACACCATGACCTTAATGTGCTTCTTAAAGGGGGATTCCACCCTAAAGTGGAACTCCCGCTTTTCGGAACCCTCCCCCCCTCCGTGTCACATTTGGCACCTTTCAGGGGGGAGGGGGGTGCAGATACCTGTCTAAGACAGGTATCTGCACCCACTTCCGGGCATAAACTCCCACGGGAGTTTACGTCACCTCCTGTCCCGGCGCGCTGTCTGCCGGGACACACACGTGACCCGGCAGACGGCGCTGAGGATTCTCATTGCGCCGCGCGACTCGCGCATGCGCAGTAGGGAATCGGGAAGTGAAGCCACTTCCTGATTCCCTCACCGAGAATGGCGCCGGCTACAGCAGGGAGCCGAGCGATCGATCGGCCTCTGCTGCCGACACCGCTGGACCCTGGAACAGGTAAGTGTCCATTTTTTAAAAGTCAGCAGCTGCAGTATTTGTAGCTGCTGGCTTTTAAATTTTTTTTTTTTCAGTGCAATCCCGCTTTAAGGTCAGGAAAGAAGGTTCTCATCCAAGATTTTACAATACATGGCCCCGTCCGTTGGCCCCTCAATGCGGCAAAGTCGGCCTGTACCTTTAAGAGAGAAACAGCCTCAAAGCTTTATGTTTCCACCTCCGTGCTTGACTGTAGGGATGGTGTTCTTAGGGTCATAGTCAGGATTTTTCTTCCTCCAAACACGACGAGTCGCGTTAATGCCAAAGAGCTCAATTTTGGTCTCATCTGACAGCACTTTCTCCCAATCCTTCTCTGAATCATTCTCAAAATGTTGACTATGACCCTAAGAACACCATCCCTACAGTCAAGCACGGAGGTGGAAACATGATGATTTGGGCCTGTTTCTCTGCTAAAGGTACAGACGACTTTGTAGCATTGAGGGGCCAATGGATGGGGCCATGTATTGTAAAATCTTTTATGAGAACCTTCTTCCCTCAGCCAGAACATTGAAGATGGGTCATGGATGGGTCTTTCAGCATGACAATGACCCAAAACATACCGCCAAGGCAATAAAGGAACGGCTCAAGAAGAAGCACATTAAGATCATGGAGTGGCCTAGTCCAGTCTCCAGGCCCTAATCCTCTAGAGCATTTACGGAGAGAGCTGAAACTTCAAGTTGTCAACAGCCAAGAAACTTTAAGGATTTAGATCTGTAAAAAAGAGTGCGACAAAATACCTCCTGATATGTGTGCAAACCTGGTAACCAACTACAAGAAACATCTTCCCTCTGTGCTTGCCAACAAGGGTTACTCCACCAAGTACTAAGTCATGTTTTGCTTGGGGATCGAATGCTTATTTTACTCAGTGAACTGCAACTCAATTTATAACATTTGTATCACTAGTTTTTTTCTTGATTTTTTTGGTTGATATTCTGTCTCTATCATTTAAAATACACCTATGATAAAAATGATAGATCCTTCATTTCTTTGTAAGTGGGGAAAACTTACACAATCTGCAGGGGATCAAATAATTATTTTCCCCACTGTAAGGGCTCATTTATACCATTGTTATACGTTCGCATGCATGAAATAATTTGAATTGTGTTTTAAATCAGATCATTCATTTAAATGGACTGCTTGACACACCAAAAACGCACTAAAAAAGGTGCAGGTTGTGATGCAGTACAATGCATGTCCATTGGCAAGGTAGGTTCAGAATTGCGCAAACGTGTGTTGTGGTAACGCAAATGGTACCGCAACACAATATTGTAAATGAGCTTACACAACTTTCATCCAAGAGTCACACATTTTCGAATTGATTTAAATTGGTAGATGTGTAAATTCTAGATGAAGGTTGTGTGCAACAAAAATTAATTAAAACCCTCAAGTTTTCTCATTCCCACATGAATAAATATCAAGGGCTGTAGATGAGCTCCAAACATTTCCTAGTTTCATATATAATGTTTTAAAATGTATATTTTAATAGAGAATGTAATTCTAAGCCTTTCATGAGGGACTGAAATTCAGTATAATTTATTAAAGTGGGGGGACACCCTAAAAAACAAAAAAGCATTAATATTCTTGAAAAAAATAAAAATAAAAAAATGGAAAAAAAAATTATTTTTTTTACCTGATCTGAAATCCCTGTTGCTAGGCAGTCTTTCTAATCTGCCTCCTTCCTACGCCGCAGTGATCTTCGTTCTTCTGTCCTCCGCCGCAGTGATATTCGTTCTTCTGTCCTCCGCCGCGTTGTCTTCTGGGTAATGGGGCGCGATGTGTTATGGGAACTGTGTTCCCTAACACAACGAGGCCCATTCACAAAGCGCCGCGCGACTCTCGCGCATGCGCAGTAGGAAACTGGCAGTGAAGCCATAGTCTTCACTGCCTGTTTCCCTTACTGAGGATGGCGGCGCTGGGACCGGAGCGCCGAGGGACATCTCGGCCTCCACGACCGACATCGCGGGTGCCCTGGGAGGGTAAGTGTACATATTAAAAGTCAGCAGCTACTTTTTTTTTTTAGCTGCTGACTTTTAAAAAAAATTTTTTTTTGCTGAAACACCGCTTTAATAATCTAATGTGGCATACACACGACCGGACTTTTCGACAGCAAAGGTCCGAAGGAACGAATCCGTCGGACAATTCGATCGTGTGTGGGCTCCATCGGACCTTTGCTGTCCAAAAATCTGACGGACTTTAGAAATAGAACATGTTTCAAATTTTTCGCCTGGAACTCCGCCGGACCCAGTTCCTATCTAGAAATCCGTTCGCGTGTATGCTAGTCCGAAGGACAAAAAACGACGCTAGGGCAGCTATTGGCTATTGGCTACTGGCTATGAACTTACTTATTCTAGTCTGGTCGTACGTCATCACATTCGAATCCGTCGGACTTTGGTGTGATTGTGTGTGGCCATGTCCGTTCATTCGGAAAGTCCATCGGAACTCCGCTGAAAGTCCGTCGGGAAGACCATAGGACCTAGTCTGTCAAAGTCCGGTCGTGTGTACGCGGCATAACAGTATCTTTTGTATGCTTCTCTCTTTCCTCCATTTTTTTTTCTTCCTTGCCTGACAGTACACAGTGGCAGCTCATAAATCCAGTAGACAGTCTGTGTGGCTTCTAGCCTTATATAGCAAGTGTTATGCTTACCCTGCCATGCTGTTATCTCATCTATCAGATATGTATAGTATCAGACTCACTTTTATTAAATCAGTTCACTTAACGAGCATCATTTCTAAACAATCTTATAACGCTTGTTAGTAATTTATGCAAGCCTGTACCATCATTTTCATTGGACAGAAAACAATTATAACCTTGTAATTTAAAGTAGATATAAATCCTAACTGAATAACGTTTGCTAAGGCACTGTATATCGTAAAAAGTTGAATTTTTTTTTCTCAAATACGTTTTTTTTTTTTTACTTTTATCTATCCTTTCTTACATCTCAGTACTGCTGAACCCCTACAACCACCTTGCAGCCACTTCATTCTACATGCTTACACTCCAGCAGTGGCTAAATGGCATTTCTCAGGGTAGGTTTCTTGACAGTAACGACAGTGGATATGTAATGTGTGTTGAAACAACCACTTGTAGTCTACATCAGAAGTCCATGTGACAGGAGGACAACGAAGGAGCACATTTGGGAGACAGGGTGTTGTCACAGTATAACAGGAAGTGTCTGCGGAAAGACCTTTATGGCAGATTCACCAGGTATTATTTTTAGGAAAGCTGCAGTTCTTAAAATGATTAAAGCGGAGTTCCACCCAAAAGTGGAACTTCCGCTCATTTGCTCCTCTCCCCCTCCGGTGCCACAATTGGCATCTTTCGGGGGGAGGAGGGACCGGATACCTGACAGGTATCCTGTTCAAACTTCCAGGAGTCCGGGCCGCAACCCTTGATTCCACAGAGGGGCTCCCTCCTCCTCTTCCTGTTGCCGAGCCGGTAGGAGAGAGGAGCGGGGCCTCGTGCATGCCCAGTACGGTTCCCGGCGTGAAGCCGTAAGGCTACACTGCCGGGTACCCTCACCCGCAATAGCGACGGCAGCACCCGACAGCCGATGGAAACATCAGCTGCGGTGCCGACACCGCTGGACTCCAGGACAGGTAAGTGTCCTATTGTTAAAAGTCAGCAGCTACAGTATGTGTAGCTGCTGGCTTTTAATTATTTATTTTTTTGGGCGGAACACCGCTTTAAAAACTACTTTTGAAATGACATTAACATTTTTAAGACTTATATGAGAATTTAGTGATTGGGTTTACATATAATTTAAAGCAGACCCCTGCTTCTTGTAAGTTTTAATAAACCCTTAAAATAAAATACACTCTGTCCAAACTTTTAACTTGTTCCTGTTCGCTTTTTCTAATTCTTTATTTATAAAGCAAAGGTATCCAACAAAGCACCTCAATACTGTAACAGCAGTGATGTCACATACAGGGCAGTCTTTAACCACTTCAGCCCCGGACCATTTGGCAGCCAAAGGACCAGAGGTCTTTTTTCAATTTCGCACTGCACTACTTTAACTGGTAATTGCGCGGTCATGCAATTTTGTAACCAAACGAAATTTGCGTCCTTTTCTTCCCACAAATAGAGCTTTCTTTTGACGGTATTTGATTGCCTCTGTGATTTTTATTTTTTGCGATATAAACGGAAAAAGAGCGAAAAATTTGAAAAAAAAAGAGATTTTCTACTTTTTGTTATAAAAAAAATCTAATAAACTCAATTTTAGTCAAACATTTGGGCCAAAATGTATTCAGCCACATGTCTTTAGTAAAAAAAATGCCAATAAGCGTATATTTATTGGTTTGCGCAAAAGTTATAGCGTCTACAAACTAGAGTACATTTTCTGGAATTTACACCGCTTTTAATTTATGACTGCCTATTTCATTTCTTGAGGTGCTAAAATGGCAGAGAAGTACAAAACCCCCCAAATGACCCCATTTTGGAAAGTAGACACCCCAAGCTATTTGCTGAGAGGCATGTTGAGCCCATTGAATATTTTTTTTTTTAGTCCCAAGTGATTGAATAAAGACAAAAATAAAAAAGATTTTTTTTTTTTTTTCAAAAAGTTGTCACTAAATGATATATTGCTCACACATGCCATAGTTATATGTGGAATTGCACCCCAAAATACATTTTGCTGCTTCTCCTGAGTATGGGGATACCACATGTGTGGGACTTTTTGGGAGCCTAGCCGCGTACGGGGCCCCGAAACCCAAGCACCGCCTTCAGGATTTCTAAGGGTGCAAATTTTTGATTTCACTCCTCACTACCTATCACAGTTTCGAAGGCCATAAAATGCCAAAATAGCACAAAACCCCCCCAAATGACCCCATTTTGGAAAGTAGACACCCCAAGCTATTTGTTGAGAGGCATGGTGAGTATTTTACAGCTCTCATTTGTTTTTGAAAATGAAGAAAGTAAAGAAAAAAAAATTTTTTTTTTCTTTTTTCAATTTTCAAAACTTTGTGACAAAAAGCGACATCTGCAAAATACTCACAATACCTCTCAGCAAATAGCTTGGGGTGTCTACTTTCCAAAATGGGGTCATTTTGGGGGGTTTTATGCCATCTGGGCATTCCATGGCCTCCGAAACTGTGATTGGCAGTGAGAAGTGAAATAAAAAAATTACACCCTTAGAAAGCCTGAAGGCGGTGATTGGTTTTTGGGGTTCCGTACGCAGCTAGGCTCCCAAAAAGTCCCACACATGTGGTATCCCCGTACTCAGGAGAAGCAACAGAATGTATTTTGGGGTGTATTTCTACATATGCCCATGACATGTTTGAGCAATATATCATTTAGTGACAACTTTTTGTAAAAAAAAAAATATATATATATTTTTTTTTTTCATTATTCAATCTCTTGGGACAAAAAAAAAAAATATTTAATGGGCTCAACATTGCTCTCATCAAATAGCTTGGGGTGTCTACTTTCCAAAATGGGGTCATTTGGGGGGGTTTGAACTGTCCTGGCATTTTATGCACAACATTTAGAAGCCTATGTCACACGTCACCCACTCTTCTAACCACTTGTAGACAAAGCCCTTTCTGACACTTTTTGTTTACATGAAAACATATTTTTTTTTTGCAAGAAAATTACGTTGAACCCCCAAACACTATATATAATGTTAAAGCAAAGGCCCTACAGATTAAAATGGTGGGTGTTGCATTTTTTTTTTCCACACAGTATTTGCGCAGCGATTTTTCAAACGCATTTTTTGTGGAAAAAAATACACTTTTTTTTATTTTAATGCACTAAAAACACACTATATTGCTCAAATTTTTGATGAAATAAAAAATATGATCTTAGGCCGAGTACATGGATACCAAACACGACATGCTTTAAAATTGCGCACAAACACGCAGTGGCGACAAACTACATACATTTTTAAAAGCCTTTAAAAGCCTTTACATGATACCACATTAGATTCACGGAGGAGGTCTACTGCTAAAATTACTGCCCTCGATCTGACCTTCGCGGTGATACCTCACATGCATGGTGCAATTGCTGTTTACATATGACGCCAGACCAACCCTTGTGTACGCCTTTGCGCAAGAGAAGGGGGGGCAGGGGTGCTTTTTTTTTTTTTTTTGGTTTTTTTTTTTTTATTTATTTAGCTTTTTTATTTTATTTTTAAACTGTTCCTTCCATTTTTTTTCTTTGTTATGATTTTTATTGTTATCTCAGGGAATGTAAATATCCCCTATGATAGCAATAGGCAGTGACAGGTACTCTTTTTTTGAAAAAATTGGGGTCTATTAGACCCTAGATCTTTCCTCTGCCCTCAAAGCATCTGACCACACCAAGATTGGTGTGATAAAATGCTTTCCCAATTTCCCAATGGCGCGGTTTATATCCGGGAGGGGGGACATTCCCTCCCACTGCTTGTAAAAGCAGTCTAGAGGCTAATTACCCGCTAGAATTGCTTTTACATGAAAGCCGATCACTGGCTGAAAAGAATGATACCAAGATGATACCTAAACCTGCAGGCATCATTCTGGTATAACCATTCAAAGTCCAGCAACATACTGGACATATATTGTAATCTTTTTTTTTTCATGCAGCCTCTTGGCTGAACGGAAAAAAGAGATTGATTGGTGGGTATGCCCACCATTAGAATACCTCCCTTCATCCACCCACTTCTAATGATGGGCATACATGCACCATTTATATATGCCGATGCATGGGGGCATCCTCCCGCAAAAGTTATGCCGTGTACACACGGTCGGAATTTCGACCGTATGTACGTGGCATTAGGAGCCAATCGCTCCTCCCCCCCCCTGCTGCCCCCATGCTTCGGCATATATGCTCTTTTTTTTAACTGTGGTGGTGAAATCACCTCCTACAGTGTTGGAGTCGCGTCTTTATGTATCGTGGGAGCAAACGCTGTTGCTGTCAAGATAAATAAATCCGCGTTGCAACTGAATGGCGCACCTGAAAACAAAAAAATGCTTAACACTAAAACACAGTAAACAAAATTACATACCTGAAAAGCAAGCATGATAAAACATGATAAAACATGATAAAACATAATAAAACATTGCAGAATAGAATGGAGTAAAAAAAGAGCAACAATAGAGAGAGAATAGAGTGAGAGAGAGAACAATAAAACGACAACTATTTTATTTTTTTTTATTTTTTTGAGATTCACAGGTAAAAAAGCTCCTGACTGAAGCGACTGAATCAAAACGCTACCACAAAAAAACTGTTAGCGATCGCAGGGATCAGGCCTGACTCTGCGAACGCTGCAGTTATGTGTGCTTAGTGTTTTGTAAGTGACAGTGATCGATCGATACTGCACTTGGGTGGGCTGGGCTGGGCGGAGGGGGAAAACGCAGGTGCTAGCAGGTATCTGGGCTGATCCCGCTAACAATGCGGTTTTTTTTGGAACCCTAAACTGCTGGGACGCTAGTATAGATCTGATCAGATCAGATATTGATCTGTTCAGATACTGTGCCACTAAGGGAGGTGTATGCTTTGTGCGTGGGTGTTTGCGGTACTGGCACTAACCTGGGGCGACGCAGACCTTATTTGACCCTAAAACCTAATTGATATCACCCGCCGGGCGATCAGGGGGTTAAACCGTTATTGGGTAATAAATGGCGGGTGCCCTGACAGTATAAAAAACAAGCTAACTAACCAGCGTCACCCGTAACAGTAATACAAAAAAAAACTGGTTACCTAGCGACACCTTTATTTAGGTTGTAATATGGGGGTACCTGACCTATAAACCTATTTATGAACCTATATAAACATGGCGGTTACCTAAAAAAAAAAAAAAATGGTTACCTAGCGACACTAATGCAGCGATCAGAAAAATGATCGCTTAGTGACACTGGCAAAAGGGGGTGAAAGGGTTAACTAGGGACAATCAGGGGGTTAAAACCTTTATTAGGTAATATATGGGGGTACCTGACGCTATATAAAAACCTGACGGGGAACCTAAATAACGAAATAACTAACTGGCTAACCAGCGTCACCAGTGACAGTTATACAGTGATCACTGGTGAAAGGGTTAACTCTAGGGGCAATCAAGGGGTTAAAACCTTTATTTAGGTTGTAATATGGGGTACCTGACCTATAAAACTATTTATGAACCTATATAAACATGGCGGTTACCTAAAAAAAAAAAATGGTTACCTAGCGACAGCAGTGACACTAATACAGCGATCAGAAAAACGATCGCTTAGTGACACTGGCAAAAGGGGGTGAAAGGGTTACCTGGGGGGCAATCAAGGGGTTAAACCTTTATTAGGGGGGGGTAGGGGGCTACCTTGGACCTAAAACTAACTGCCCTGACAGGTATTACAGTCACACTGACACTAAATGCAGTGATCAGTAAAAAAATGATCACTGCAATTAGTGACACTGTGACTGGGGGGGGAGGGGGTGATCTGGGGGGTGATCAGGGGGTGACAGGGGGGGTGGAATATGTGCCTAACTGTACTGGTGTCAGTGTACTGTTGTGCACTAACCTTTACATGTTCGCCGCTCGGCGTCTCCGGTCACATAGACCGGCGCACCGAGCGTGACATCACTTCCGCCTTCCTGTCTATACAATAGACAGGAAGGGGAAGCTTTTCATTGGCCAGGAGCGATCGCGAGGGGGTGGCCAGAAACCACTGGCCGTCCCCTCGTCCCGGATCGCTCCTGACACGATCCCGACCGTCCCCGCCGGCGGAGGGGGGTCCGATCGGACCCCCCAACCGCCGGAAGAATGTCACGTACAGGTACGTGATTCTGCCTGTACGTGCCATTCTGCCGACGTATATATACAGGGGGCGGTCGGGAAGTGATTAATGCAGGGCAAAAGGGGCAGCTTCCCCAGGCCCAGCCATTGTTGTGGGGCCCAAATCAGCTGCCTCTTGAGCTCGCTATGCCCGCAAATAGTTGATAAGTGGATTTGGGAGGGCCCAAGAAAATGTTTGCCCAGGGTCCAATCAATATTAAAGACGGCCCTGGTAACGTAAAGAGAATGTCTGTCATAAAAGACATGTGCAAGTATAGCAATGTTCACAAAGTCCATACATTGCTAAAAAAATTAAAAAGGCACTTTAGTATTGTATATAATATAAGGTTACGGAACAGATACTGGCTGGACAACCAGGTTTTATGTAGTACTAGGAGAAAGCTGGGGGAGATACAGAGGAAGTAAGGAAGGAGAATAAAAAAATAGGGGGTGGGGGGGCAGGTAAAGCTGCGTAGTAACGGTGCTGGCCACTGTGGGACCGGTAAAGCGGCGGGGAGAGGTTAATCCACAGGACAGAAATCCAGCAGGGTGCCTGTTCACTTACAACTCCGGGTCCCGTACTGTGAATCAGGAACCAGAAGGCCTGGTTCCTGATCACCTGAGTGCTGTGATAGCCTCTAATTGTCTGTCACTGTACAGTCCACCTCGTGCTGTTTTCTCCTCTTGAATGGGAAAAGATACATTGTATCTTATTCTCCTTGTTGTAAATAAAAGTGTGTGTTAAAATAGCTAGATCAGTGTTTGATCTAAAGCCCCATACACACGCTCGGACAATCCGCGGACCAGGTCAGTCGGACTTTGTCCGACGTACTTTGTCCGATGTTGGCGTTGCGTACACACGGTCGGACTACGTTGTCGGAATATCCGGTCCGGAAGAACGTCGTGACGTAAGTCGTCGTCCACGAGATTACAAAAGGGAAGTTCAGCACCACGTCAGGCACCCGTTGGGCTCCTTCTGCTGATCCCGTGTTTATCGAGAGTTAGTGGAAGTTTGGTGACTTAAGATTCGCGCTTCTCATTTTTCTGACTCAGATCGTTACTGCTCTTCAGTTTGTGCTTGTCGTGCGTATCTGTTTATTAGTGCGTGTAGTCAGTTCGCATTTGTTGGTCATTGCGGCCTATATCTTGATATAGGACGCTTTGATTTGCACTGCTTATTGTCTGCTCGTTGCTGGTATTCACTTCGTTCTTTCAGGCCTTGCTGTTTATCGGTGCTTTCTGTTTGTCCGTTCTGACCAGCCGACCTTTTGTGACCTTCTGAGCGATGTTTCCCGTGCGTACTCGTCGCCGAGTTCGTGCTGTACGCGGAATTGGTGTCGGGCTTTTAGCTTTGACCCAAGACCCGTCCATGAACAGAGTGACGAGGAGTATGTGGACCAAGAATTGGTTGCTTCAGCGTGACCAGTTCTCGCACATGCCTTTGCTTCGTGAGATCCGGGAGAATAATCCTGATGATTTCAGGAACTTTCTCAGGATGACGGACCCCGATTTTCACCGTCTTTTGGCTTTGCTGACCCCCTTTATCAGCCGGCAGGATACCTGCATGAGACAAGCCATTACTCCGGAGCAGAGGCTTGTTGCCACGTTGAGGTACTTGGCGACAGGGAGAAGTCTTCAGGATTTGAAGTTCTCTTCAGGTATCTCTCCCCAGGCCCTGGGAATCATTATTCCAGAGACCTGTTCTGCCATCATTCAGGTCCTGCAGGAGGACTATATTAAGGTAACATTTCTACTTTACTATTCCCTTCTATGTATGCTCTGTTTGCTAATGACTTGTATTTTTGACCTCCTTCCCTAATTACCATGATTGCAATATGTTCTAATATGCTGTGCCCCTTTTCTCCTTCATGCATTTTTCCCTTCACTTACCTCACCAGCATGCTCTTCTGCCCAATAGACACCTATGGCCTAGTCACTTAAGCAATGTCTTTTGTCTGCTGCATAGTATTGTTTGCCCCAAAACACCCCCTAAAATATGCACAAATGTTTGCTGTGTGGTTTACTTCATGTAGAGCCCCCTTTTTTTGTTCTTTTGGTGGGGGGGGGGGGGGGCAAACTCATTAGGAACCCCCTCCCCCAACTGCGCTGTCAGATGGTACCAATCCTTTATCTGCTGGCTTTCCCAAGGTCCATACACACTATATACCTACCTCTTTATAGTGCGCATCTTTAGGGATGAATTCAGCAAAGCATGTAGTGCAAGGGACTGCCTCCATACATTCCATTTCCTATTTTTTTGTCTTCTTTCCCTCCTATTAGCTTGCTTGGTAATTTAATAATGTCACACTGTGCCTGCCTTTTTTGGGGGGGGGGGGGGGGGGTTGAAATGTTATTTGATCTTTCCTGTGGCCTGCCAATAGTGTTAAGTACAGAGGGTCTGGCCAAACTAGCCCACATTATTGAGCCATTTGCCAATCAATGAAGTGCAGAGGGTTAGCTGTCCACCACCCCCCCCCAAAACCCCTAGTTATTGCCAATGGCCCATCAGAAGTGGGGGGATTGATGGGGGGGTGAGTAATCTGTGAAGGGGAGCCTCTACTTTTCTGTGCAAATACTTTCCAGCCTCCAATTTTAGACAATGCTCTTGTTCCAAGATGTTGATTGTCTAATCTGCTTGCAATGTTTAGGTGCAAAGTGACTAATTTTTTTTTTTTCTTGTTTCACTCCACAGTTCCCTTCCACGCCACAGGAATGGCAGACTGTGGCCTCCCACTTTGCCAGCCGTTGGGACTTTCCTAACTGCGGAGGGGCAATTGATGGGAAACACGTCCGCATCGTCCCACCGCCCAACTCGGGGTCCTACTATTATAATTATAAAGGGTTTAATAGTGTAGTGATGTTGGCGGTGGTGTCGGCAACATACGAGTTTATGTATGTGGACGTGGGGATGAACGGCCGGATATCGGATGGTGGGGCCATTACGCACACGGAGTTCTACTGGCGTCTCCAAAGTGGCAGTCTGTGCTTGCCACCTCCAGAGGAGAATGCCGAAGGACTCCCCTTCGTCTTTGTCGCAGATGAAGCGTTTGCGTTGACTCCCCATGTGATGAGGCCGTTCCCGATGAGGACCCTCACCCCGGACCAGAGGGTCTTCAACTACAGGCTGTCCAGAGCCAGAAGAGTTGTGGAGAACGCTTTTGGCATCCTGGCCAGCCGCTTCCGCCTGTTCCTGACGGCATTTAACTTGGCGGAATACAAACTCAACCACATAGTTCTTGCCTGTTGCATATTGCACAACTTCCTCAAAAGACATAACAGGAACTATGTGGTGCCCGTTGGCCCAGATGTGGAGGGCCCTCCAAATGCCGAACTCACAGCCCTTCGAGTGGCACGTCCAGGCTTGCCCCCTCTAAATGCCCGTGTGGTCCGGGACCAATATATGCAGTACTTTGTGGGTAGGGGGGCCATTGCTCTGCCTGACGATGTGTGAGAGGCATTTTTTAATAAATCTGATATTTTAACCAACCTATGATTTCATGTCATTTCAGTCTTCTTTTTAGCTTATTTTACTTTGACATTTTTTCCCTTTGCCTTCGACAGTGGGAATGCACTTTCTGGGCAAAAGGAGGTAACAGTCTCTTCTTCCCAAAAAGATTATTCTCATGTTGTGTGTTTGCTACCTAATCTTTGGTCTAGAGAAGGTTTGTACTGCATAACTGACACCCAAAATACTCCTTTTCATCACCAGGTCTGACATGTGTGTATTCTCCAAAATGCTGTGCTCCGTGTTTTCGTACAAAGCACTGTGGGTGTCATTTACATAAGTCAAATCCGCTATGCTCTACAAGTGCATTGAAAAAGTTCCCCGGGAAAGAAAATTGGAGTGCAAAGTGGATTTGCCTTTAGTAAATAACACCCATTGCCCCCCATATCCTTTTCATTTTACATACATAATGCATTGTGTTTTTTAAATAAGGAAGCCACACATTTAGAAAAATAAAAGTTTACTAGGAAAACATTCCCAAGTGCGTTTACAATCTTCACGCCAAAACTGACAACATCTTGGTTATTTACAACATTGTTTACAAACATTCCGCAATTGGTAAAACCAGGCATGGAGCAAAACAGAACCTAGGAACTTGGAAAGTTCAACTTTGTAAAGTGAAGACAAGATCAGACATGACTATATGTTCAAAGTGTGTTTGATCTTGCCTTCATCACATGGGGGGGTCACCCCCGAAAAGTGGAAATTTGGAACATGCACACAATTTGGGACTGAAAATGGTCATTAGATGGTAAAACACATGCCTAGAAGCTTCAAAAGTGCCATTTTCCATCATGGGGATGAATGGACGTTTTTTGGGGGTGCAACCCCTTCACCACAACCACTTTCGTAGTTCGTAAAGTGTTTGCACCCCCAAAAAAACGTTGCCATTCATCCACCATGGTGGGAGCTAGCACATGTGGACACAATGTGTGCATGTTCCAAATTTCAGACAGTTTTTAAGTTGCAAATGTGTTCTGAAGCTGGCACAAATGTGTGTTAATTACTTGGTGCGTTTTCATATTTTTCCTAAAATATCAATGATGTTCTTCAATTTTTGTTGAACATCATTGATGTTTTGCTTTATGTAATCTAGATCTCTATTGCAGACCATTATCTCTCCGATGAGTACGTGGGCACTCTCTGTGGTAAAGTGCGATTTTTCTTCCACAACATCCACGTCACCTAAAAACCACAAACAAACAAAAATGGGGTGTTGGAAATGAGGCAGCCATACATGGATTAGCTTACCAGTAGCTGTGTTCTCCCACACTCACCTGTTGTGGTGACAATTTCTCCAAGTTTGATGATCTCTCCTTCCTCCTCCTCCTCCTCCTCTGCTTCTGCTCTTTCCCCTTTTTTGGTAGGTGTTGGTTTGGGGGTTTCTTCAGACGGCCCAAGTTTTCGCTCCCCTATGAGAATGTCCAAAAGGAAGATTTAGCAACACAAGCTATTGAGGGCAGAAATAGGAAATGACAAACATTGCTTGAAAGTGACGGACACTATTTTAGTTTGGCCAGTTACAAATGTCAACTACATGAATGAAGTCACTTTGTAAAGGTGCTAAACTGACTAGCTTTTTGGTAGAAGTTTGTGTGATGGAGACCCCCCTCTAGTATCCACTGGAGCACATGTGTGGAAAAGCATAATAAAAAGGGGGTTTGGGTGTCCCAGCACTAGTGCTCTAGAGTCCAGATGGGTAAACAGCTACTGAGTGACCTCTCCTTTACATTGAATAAATTGGCTTTACATTCTTGATGACATTTCTAGTGATAACAAACTTCCTTTCCCCAAAAAAAACACCAAACATCGTATTATAAGTGGCCGAACGATCGAGGTTGCGTACGATCGAATGCACACACACACGACCATGACAGTGGCAGAAAGATCGAGGCTGAGTACGATCGAATGCACAGACGAACCTGAAAGTGGCCATTTTGGAATGTACAACTTGGTAAAAATCAAAACACAATGGAGCAGTATGCAAGCAAGAAATCAAACACAAAACACAACTACTTACTTTTTTGAAGAATTCTCTTGATCTTTCTGTACTGATCGGCCTCCCTCAGTTTCAGGTCTGACCAGCGTTTCCTGAGTTGCTCCTTGGATCGTTGTACCCCAAAATTATTGTACAGCCTTCTCACAACTTTAGACATGATCTTGGCCTTGCGGACATTGGGGTTGAGGTAAGGCCCATACTTCCCATCATAGTCGCTCCTCTTTAATATGTCCACCATCTCCAACATTTCTCCAAATGACATATTGGAGGCCTTGAATTTCAGGTTCCGGGATCGGGACGTTTCTGCCTCCGGACTTTCCTCGTCCTCCTCCTCGTTGGTGGGATATTTGTGGCGCACCTGCTGTGTCCCCGCCATGTGCTCTCCCCACTACGCCGTAAAGAGAAGGGGTGGGGAATAGACGAGAAAGATCGTCAGGGGCGGGCGGAGTTTGAAGCATGCGCAGTGTATATAAAACGTCACACGCCTGTGTCGTAGCCACGATCTGGGAGACGAGGGGAGAGAAAGCTCACGCACGAGACGATCGCTACAAACGAAGGTACAATTTGACGTTGGTACATAACTAGCCTAGACTGATTAGAACTTGAGGCTTCTTTATGGAGAAGATTAGGAGAGTTTAGGCTGACATTATTTATATTGTTTTGTGTGGCGTTGTGTCTTGCAGAGGTGATGGATGCCTTCTACAACGTGAGCTTTCTCCCACACTTCATTGATAAATACCGGCAATTCCCCTCTTATGGCAGGCAAAACACAGGGATTATAGCAACAGACCAAAGAGGTACGCAGCCCTGCTGAAACTGGTGGCATTTGTAAAGCCTACCCTGCCCATGGCAACCGTCGCAAACTTAAAAGTGAAGATCACCAACATGAAGACTACCTATTTCCGGGAGCGCAATAAGGTCCTGAAGTCACAAGCATCTGGAGCTGCAGCAGCTGATGTCCATGTCCCCACGCTCTGGTACTATGACAGGCTCCACTTTCTCAAAGACCAGGCTACTGTCAGGAAGTCACTCTCGACTCTTCCTTGCACGCGTCCTTCCACGCACGCCACCCTTGATGAGGATTCCGAGGACCAACCTGGGCCTTCCAGTCAGGAATATGTGCAGGTGCCCAGCTTGTTCCAGGTATAGTAGTTTTGGAACCAGTTTGTTGAATAATGAATGATGTTCAGTTAATTCAGGATCCCCAATTGCTTATTTCCTAACGTGATTGACATATCAACAGACAGTGGTGTGGGAGACATTTTTGGGAAGAATCTAAACTGCAGGGCTGAGAATTGTATGGTTTTGTATTTGAAAACATTTTGCAACAGTCACTAGATGAGAATTGTGTGTGTTTGATGAACAAATAACTGAAACTATGTCCCTTTTTCATACACAGGAAGACCTCAGCCAGGAGGTGGCTGTGGAAGGTGGCAGTCAGGAGGAGGCAGGGGGTAGTGGCAGCCAACAGGGGGGTAGGCGTAGGAGCCTGACTGTCTCCCAAGTCTCTCCCCTCCGCCTTCCCTACAGAAGGGCGAAAAACATGGGGGAGGTGGGAGAGTCAGCGCTCCAGCTGATAAAAGATGCCTCAGCCTCCCTCTATGCCACACCCACCTACGAGGAGGCCTTTGCCTCCTTGGTTACAAGTAAATTTACGGGTATGGAGGCGGGGCAACGCAGCATGTGTGAGGAGGTCATCCTCAAAATACTAAATGAGGGGATGGCTGGGGAGATGACTCCCCTCACACATGTTTGCGAGAGTGACCTTGCTCCGCCTCCTCCTCCTCCTTCTGCCACCCCACCAGCACCAGCACCACGGCGTGGAAGGAAGCGTACAAGGAAGACAAGAGAGTGACAACCTGGACTCAGTCTGGTCTGAGAGAAGATGGAGCCTCTCGTAGTACCAGAGCCTGGGGACCTAGATGGCATCTGCTGCAGTTCCGGATGTTTTGGACTTCAGGACCAGATTGCGCTCCCTTATTATTTAGATAGGTAGTCTTCATGCCCCCAATTGTTTAAGTCTGTAAAATGATGGTTGCCATGGGTGTCCAAGGCTTTGCAAATTCCCCAAGTTTCACCATGGCTGCGTTCCTCTTTGGTCTGTTGCTGAGACCTAAATAAAGGTTTTTTTGATTTGAAATAATCATTGACTATTGTGTTTTACTTTTCTACAATGACAGTTTTTCTTTGAGTAGGCAGGTACATTTCACTAATCCTAGAATTAACAAGGGGCACCAACAACCAACAAACTCCTAGTAAATGTAAGCAAGAAATACAAATGTTAATAATGTGGTTTTGCTAAGTTGAGACATACAAACCCCCTCCAAAAAAAAAAAAATCTCCTTCAAATATGTATTCCCCCAAAAAAAAAAAATCTGGGTAAAAAAATAAGAAAGATTGTATTACGATCTGAGTAAAAATAAACATGTAGTGTATAAATGCTGCAAAGTAATAAAGAAGTAAGTTTGTGAGAAGTGCGGGTGAATAGGAGCAGCTAAAAGATGTCATTCTTGTTGCATTGTAAAGAAAAAGAGAATGCGCTGCATTAAAGACATTTTAACATTGCAGCGTGACGAATGTGCTGTGTCGATTAGGAAAGGTAGTTTTACCTGACCGAGCGCTTCCGTCACAGAATTTCTTCTGAGCATGCGTAGCACTTTGTCCGTCGGACAAGCGTACACACGCTCGGATTTGGTGTGATCGGACCGGGTTGACGGCAAATCTTTCCAGCAGGAGATAAGACTTTGTCCGACGGACAAACCGACGAACACTGTCCGATGGTGCATACACACGGTCTGATTTTTCAACAACCTTGTCCGATCGGACCAAATTGATGAAAAAGTCCGACCGTGTGTATGGGGCTTAAGACTCCTTTCACACTATTGCGCTTTTGCGCTAAAATAAGCTCCTGAACAGCTCATGAATCCTATTTACATTAAAACCAATGAATGCTTTCACAATATGGCGGCGCGCTGGTGGGTCGGTGAGCCGTATTGAAATTAATGGAAAGCGCCTCAAAAGCACCTGAAAAGCGCATGAAAAGAGCCTCAAAATTATTCTTTTTGTGACCTTCAAAAAAGCGCACCACTAACGCCTCAAAAGTGCTTGAAAAGCACCCAGCGTTTTATGGGCAGTTTGTTAAGCACCTGTGAAAGGGGTCTTAGTCAGTGTCAGGGTTAGGGTCAAAGGTCATGGTTCCTGTATTTTAGGAAGGTGTTTTTTTATTCTACTTAGACCCCTTTCACGCTGAGGCGGTTTTCAGGTGTTTTAGTGCTAGAAATTGCCCCTACATAGTGCCTGAAAACCACCTCCCATTCATTTTCAGTGTGTCTTTTCACACTGGGACGTTGCGCTTGTGGGACATTAGGAAAAGTCCTGCAAGCAGCATCTTTGGGGTGATGTGGGAGCGCTGTATACAGCGATCCCAAAACGCCCTGCCCATTGAAATGAATGGCCAGTGCTTCCAAAACACCACAACGCGGGCACTTTTAACCCCTTCTTTGGGGTTAAAAGCGTCCCGCTAGCGGCCGAAAAGTACCACTTAAACAGTGCTAAAGCGCTGCTAAAATGAGTGGTGCTTTAGCTCTAACGTGCCCGTGGCCCCAGTGTGAAAGGGGTCCTAGTATCGGTGTCAGTGGCAGTGTGTTTTAGATAGGATAAAAAAGCTAAATGTGAACTATTGTTTCTAAGCCCTACTACGGGTACAAACGTCAAACAACATACACATATGTGATATCACTATGATCATCAAAACAACAAGCAATATCAATTACTATTTACTACCAAATGAAGGACCAATTTGTCCTGAAAAAAACAAGGTATAATCCACCTGAATACACTAAGTATGTGCAATACAATATTGTACATATTACAATATGAATACTAAGATACACCAAGTACGTACAATATTGCAATCAGGGCTAGCGCTATCGCTAGGCGAACAAGGCAGCCGCCTAGGGCGCAGCCACGGCCGCTGGTATACTGATCACATTTATTTGTATGCACGTGCTAATGTAGAAAAAAGTGTCTATTAAATAATAACAAGGGCTGCTGCTGGAATTTTATGAACTAATAATTTTTTATGATTTATGCTGTATATGTATGAATTGTATAAGGGGATAGCACTGGGGATCTGCATATATACTGATCACATATAGGATCTCTCACCATTACTGTCCTGAGTCTTCCCTCCAGAGGAAGCGGACCTTGTCAGGTCCTGGTGGTTCTCCTCCAGAGAGGCAGTGAAGTCTGGCTCCGCACACCAGCGCTGGAGCAGAGGATCCGACTCCATCCCAGCACAGAGACACCGACTTCTCTCCCAGCCAATCCCTGCTTAATGCAGAACAAGGGAGATGTACATCCTCCTCTGTACAGCTCTAAACTAAATTTCCCAGAATGCAAGGGTTTGTATGTGGAAAACTTTATTCAAAAAGCGGAAAACTTTCCAAAAGTTTGTGAGTTGCTCAGCAGAAAGGCGGAGTGTGACAGGTGGGTCACATGTCAGGGTGAAGCTTCTTTATCCCAGATATCATAGAGCAGGGATCCTCAAACTACGGCCCTCCAGCTGTTGCAGAACTACACATCCCATGAGGCATTGTAAAACTCTGACTTCACAGACATGACTAGGCATGATGGGAATTGTAGTTCCTGAACAACTGGAGGGCCATAGTTTGAAGACCCCTGTCATAGAGGATGAGGTACAGAATGGTATATGTGGGCGGGGACCCTGGAAAAAAGGTTAACTGAGGACTGCTAAATGCATGGAGTATAGGGGGTGTATGGGGAATGCATGGAGTGTGCTGCGAGTATAGGGGGTATATGGGGAATGCATGGAGTATGCTGCAAGTATAGAAGGGAGTATGGGGAATGCATGGAGTGTGCTGCAATTATAGGGGGGAGTATGGGGAATGTATGGAGTGTGCTGCGAGTATAGGGGGTGTATGGGGAATACATGGAGTGTGCTTATATTATATAATTTTGTACTGTTTTTAAAAAAAATATATATTTTTATTTATTTTGGGGGGTGCAAGTAGCTGGTCTTGCCTAGGGAGTAGCATACTCTAACACTGTCCTGACTGCGATAAAAAGCACAGTTTTATTAAAACGTGTCAAAGTTGCTAAACTGCGTTCAGTCATTAACCACTTGCCGACCACACGCCATCATTATACTGTGGCAGGTTGGCATGATCCCGTGTACTGTCATAGCTGTATGTCAGCTCCTTTTAAGCGGGATAGCAGGTGCGTGTGCCCGCTGCACTGCGGGAGTGCCCTTGCTTGTGACCGGCAGTCGTGATGACCGCCGGCCACGAACGATCGCGGGCACGAGAGGCAGAACAGGGTGTGTGTGTGTGTGTGTGTGTGTGTGTAAATAGACACACACACACATCCCTGTCCTGTGAGGAGAGGAGATGCAGATCGTGAGTTCCTAATAGCTAGGAACCATGATCTGTCATCTCCTATAGTCAGTCCCCTCCCCCTACAGTTAGAACACACAGTCGGGGAACACAGTTAACCCCCTTCCTGCCAGTTATACAGTAATCAGTGCATTTTTATATCACTGACCACTGTATAATTGTCAATTGTCCCAAAAATGTGTCAAAAGTGTCCGCCATTACTAGTAAAAAAATAATAATAAAAATGCAATAAATCTATCCCCTATTTTGTAGACGCTATAACTTTTGTGCAAACCAATCAATATACGCCTATTGCGATTTTTATTACCAAAAATATGTAGAAGAATACATATTGGCCTAAACTGAGAAAAAAATTAGCTTTTTAAAAAAAAAAATCGGGGATATGTATTATAGCAAAAGTACTAAATATTATTATAATATATATTTTTTTTTTTTTAAATTTTCGCTCTTTTTTTTGTTTATAGCGCAAAAAATAAAAACCGCAGAGATGATCAAATACCACCAAAAGAAAGCTCTATTTGTGGGGAAAAAATAATATCAATTTTGTTTGGGTACAGCATCGCTTGACCGCGCAATTGTCAGTTAAAGCGACACAGTGCCGTATCGCAAAAAAAATGGCCTGGTCATTCAGCAGCCGAATCTTCCGGCGCTGAAGTGGTTAAGATTTGTTTTACCCTTTGTCATAAAAGGGTTAAAAAAAAGTAGATCTTTGTGGAACAGCATGCTTAGCAGCACGCAACAGCGGATTATGTATTTTGGGGGGGAGGTCTGCTTTAAAGTATTTACTTTTTTTCTAATCACTTTGCAGCATTCATTACATCTCATTTGCTAACTTGGGAGAGATGTAATGAATACATAACCAGTAGAAATAGGAAATTACAGATTTAAAAATGGTCAAAATACAATCACCGTGAAAGATTGTTGTGTATACATTTCAGCAGTTGATGCCATTACTGTGAATAGGAGATTACATGTTTTACCGATTTCAGGGGAAAAAGTTCCAGAGTAAGGAGTGAGAAGTAACTACTCCAGACATACTTGGTTTATGCAAGTTGGAATAGCTAAAGATTTAATTTCCTTTCCTTGCTGCAGTATTCACTTTTGCATCTGGCAAAATATCAACCTTAGTTAAAAGTGTGAGAAATACTTTATTTTTTTTATTTTTTTTCTTGATGTCAGACTATTTGGTTAGGTGTTGTTCTATAGTGGACAGGTCTGATTAACAATACTGATTTATAATGCTAGGTTTGAAATGAAAAGAAACTTGTACTGGGGGGAAATAGGTAAGCCGGCCTTTAACCACTTCAGCCCCGAAAGGATTTACCCCCTTCCTGACCAGAGCCTTTTTTGCGATTTGGCACTGCGTTGCTTTAACCACATCAATATTGGGCACTTTTGCCCCCTTCCTTCCCAGACCAATTTTCAGCTTTCAGCGCTCTCGCACTTTCAATGACAATTGCGCGGTCATGCAATGCTGTACCCAAATGAAATTTTTATCATTTTGTTTGCAAAAATAGAGCTTTAGTTTATTTTCTCCTTTCTTTTTTAAAAGAAATCCAATAAAATCAAATTTTGTCATAAATTTAAGCCAAAATGTATTCTGCTACATGTTTTTAGTAAAAAAAATTCCGTTAAGTGTATAATAATTTAGTTTGCGTGATCACGGACATATGTACGCAAATGATCATGTACAGATGTGTGCAGGTGATCACGGACATATGTGTGCAGATAATCATTGGCACATGTTATTTTACTGGGACATATGTGGGGGACATGTTTTTTTTATTATTTGGGGACATGTGTGTTTTGGGGAAATGTATGTTTTGGGGACATGTGTGGGGACATGTGTGTTTACACTAGACTGGTGATCAGTGAGTAAAAAGCTGGAAAAAAACAGCTAATACTCACTGATCACCAGCCGGCTGCAGCGATCCGCTCTCCTCTCCTCAGCGACGACTTCCGTGTGAGGAGAGGAGAGCCGATTGCCTAGCAACCGGCTGTTTGCTTACATCACATGATGGCTGTGATTGGACACGGCCGTCATGTGATCAGGAGGGCCAATCACAGAGCCCTCCTGCCGATCCGAGATGCGCCGTGTCTGGGTGACACTAGCGCATCGGGATTGCGCCGCTGCGCGAGCACGATCCCCCTACTTCTAAAGGACGTTCAGGAACGTCCTATCAGAAGTAGACGGCTCCCACCCATATATACAGCGGCCGGGTTGGAAGTAGTTAACTGAAAATTGCGCGGTCGTACGACGTGGCTCCCAAATAAAATTGCCGTCCTTTTTTCCCCACAAATAGAGCTTTCTTTTGGTGGTATTTGATCACCTCTGCATTTTTTATTTTTTGCGATATAAACAAAAAAATAGCGACAATTTTAAAAAAAACACATTATTTTTTACTTTTTTGCTGTAATAAATATGTCCCAAAAATATATAAAAAAAACATTTTTTCCCTCAGTTTAGGCCGATACGTATTCTTCTACATATTGTTGGTAAAAAAAATCGCAATAAGCATTTATTTGATTGGTTTTCACAAAAGTTATAGCGTTTACAAAAGAGGGGATAGTTTTATGGCATTTTTATTAATAATTTTTTTTTTTTACTAGTAATGGCGGCGATCAGCGTTTTTTTTTTTTTTTTTTTATCGTGACTGCGACATTAGGGCGGACACATCGGACAATTTTGACACATTATGATTTTTGGGACTATTGGCATTAATACAGCGATAAATGCTATAAAATTGCATTGATTACTGTAAAACTTTCACTGGCAGTGAAGGGGTTAACCACTAGGGGCTGGGAGGGTTTAAGTGTAACCTAGGGTCGTGTTTCTAACTGTCTGGGGGTGTGGCTGTGTGTGACACCACACTGATCGCTGCTCCCGATGATAGGGAGCAGACAATCAGCGTCCTGTCGTTAGGCAGAACGGGGAGATGCTGTTTACATCGGCATCTCCCTGAACCAATACTTTAAAGCAGACCTTTCCCCCCAAAATACCTAATCCTCGTTACATGCTGCTAAGCATGCTGTTCCACAAAGATCTAGTCTTTTTTAACCCTTTTATGACAAAGGGTATACCCGAGGCGATCGAGTCCGCAGGACCCGCGGGCACGGTCACGGAGCTTGCGGCAGGCACGCGCGCACGGCGGGAAATTTAAAGTAACATACGGGTACGTTACTTTGCCCAGCCGTGCCATTCTGCCGACGTAAAAGTACAGGAGCCGGTCGGGAACAGGTTAATAAATCGTGCCTGGATATCATTTGGCAGCAGTGGTGTTTGTCCATGACCTGGAACAACAATGCAAATTTGATTTTGCTTTGACTGCGTTTTCTTCATGCTTGTTCAGTCAGCCAGGGAACTAGCATTTTCAGAATGAAGTCAGCAACAGCCTATTTATTTCCCATGTAAATATTTCCATTATAGTAATATTGTCAGAGAATAGTGGGGTCGACATCACTGACCTGAAAACATTGGTTGTTTTATGATAATCTGACCCACAGGGCTTTGATCATTTTTGAGTTGCTGGCCTGGAATAACTGTGAAAATCAAAGAACTCATTAGACCTTAAAGCAGAACTGCAGTCCGCTCACATAATTTGTAATAAAAACATCTTTGTCATTCTGAAGCTTCCCTCCAACCACTTTTCATATTATTTTATATACCGTATATACTCCAGTATAAGCCGGGGCACCTAATTTTACCACAAAAAACTGGGAAAACTTATTGACTCGTGTATAAGCCTAGGGTGAGAAATGCGCAGCTACTGTAAGTGGAAATGAGGGTCAACAATGCCCATTTGCAGCCATAGGTCCCCCAAACTTCAAACTCAGTAGTTAAGGGTTCCTAGATGCCCCCTAGCTGCAGCCAAAATTTGGGGTCTCTGGACCCAAAGGGTCCCGAAATGATATTGCTGCAGTTGGTGCTAGGAACCCCAAATTTGATGTGCAAACCCAGTGGAACCAACACTACAACATATCCAAGATGGAGTTCCTAGCACCAAGTGGCCCCGAGATACGGGGCCACAAAGTTGGTTCGGAAAATGGCATTCTCTGCTGCAGAAAAGTGCTTGACTCAAGTATAAGCCGAGGGGGGGACTTTCAGCACAAAAAAAATGTGCTGAAAAACTTGGCTTATACTCGAGTGTATACGGTATATACTGTAATTCTGTACTTGCCAAATATGCTGCAGAAATCTCCCTCCACTGAGTCTGACTGTAACCATTGTAACTGTGGGCAGCTGAAGCTGCTGCCTGTTCACTTCCTGGATTTACACAGACACACAAGGGCACACCTCCAGCTCTGCAGCTCTCAATGGCCCTCTTATGACTCACCCCCTCCCTTCCTGGCAAACTCTCACAGAAGTGAGAGAGAGAGCTGTGCATGATATCATTAGCCTAGGCTTTTTACCTGGCAAGAAACAGGAAGTGGGCTGTATAAGGTATTCACTGGCAGAAAAAAAATAGTTTTACTATCCAAAGTTAAAACAACAAGGGCAGAAGATTTAATAGATGGAAAGATGAAAAAATTAGTTCCACTTTAAAGCTGACGTGTGGCCAAGAAAGCCCCCCCCCCCCCCCATAAGCAATACCTCCCATGTTCACTTTACTTAAACGCTCCAATAATTAAAAAAACAAAAAAAAAACAGAACTAAATGCCCCATTTTTTTTATGAATCGCCAATCCAATGTCTCCTTGCTTCTTGGCTGTGGGGAGGATTCCCTTTTGGATGAATACATAACTGCTGAAGATTTCCTATTGGGTTCATCAGCAGGGTCCTCACAGGCTCCCAAGAACTCCCGCATTGGCATGGTGACCTTATGACAATGCGCACAATTCACTAAGCAAAATGTTGCCACATTTGAGTATACGATAACATATCGCACAACGTTCAAAAAAAAAAATGGTGCAATTCACGAAGAAACTCCCGTTATAGACTCGCATGCGTTATGTAATCAAAAATTGTCATGCGGTAAGTTATCGCAAGCATCTCGTTCTTTAAAGGATAAGAACACAAGCTTAAAAAAAAAAGGATGAAACATGTAGGTGTCTTAGGCTCGATTCACACTAATGTGTTTTTTGATGCATTTTGCAGAAATTCAGGGAAATTTTTCAACATGGGTTCCTATGGAACATGTTCACATCAATGCATTTTTGTGCCTTTGTGTTTTTGGAAAGGGTCGGGGACTTTTTTCCCCTGCAAAATGCAGCGTTTTGCTTGTAATAGAATTCAATGGACCTGCAACCAAAACTCAAGTACTGTGTTTTTACCGCGATTTGCGTTTTGCGGTTTGTTTGTTTTTTACACTGAATATAGCTGGTTGCTAAGAAGGGGGCCGGGAAGCCGTCTGCTGCATCCTTAACAACCGATGAGTCATCAGCTGTCAGCTGACTTCCCGCTAAATGTAAAAAATAAATAAAAATCGGGTAAAAAAAACTGCATGGGGTCATCCCAGGTCCATACCAGGCCCTTGGGTTTTGTATGGATTCGGAGGGGACCCCCATGCCAAAATTTTCTTTCTCTTCTCCGCTTCTTCCTCCGGTCTTCCTCCATCTTCTCCCGCATCTTCATCCTCCGGTCTTCTCCTTCTCCCCCTGCTTCTTGTTCAGCTCTTCTTCTTCCTCTGCCGCCGCTCCCGCTGACGACCCTCCTCCGATATCCTGGCGATCTTTCGGCGCTAATGTCCTGCATTTCTTAAATAACAATAGGGGCGTGGTAATCGGATTACGTCATCCGGAGGCCATGCCCCCTTGTGACTTCATGGACCCATCATGCCTCGGGCTGTGACGTCATAAGAGGCGGGGTCACCAGATGACATCGCCCAATGACCCTGCCCCATGCCTAATATAAGTCGTTGCGCACAGGGCATTACAGCGGGAGAGAGCGTTGAGTCAACATCAGAAGAAAAGAAGAGGGAAAAAGACAACAGAGAAGACCAGGCAACAGCTAGCAAAAGAGCTGGCAAAGGATGCAAAGGGTTCCATTTCAATAAGATATCCTCTGACAGCCTCTAGATAACACTCCTCACTCCTCTTCCACACACCTCCAGCTTGCACTTCCCCACCTATGTTTCAACCAATCACTGGGGGGGGCCTGACATTGCCGGGGTTACCGCATAGTTATTGCAAGCTCGGAGCAGTACTTCATTACTGCATGCATTTATTTATTTATTTCCTTTAGTGAATTAACTTTAATGCCTTTAATGTTATTTAACAAACGTTTTTGGTGTTTCCGTTTAGAGGCCGCATACGAGCAATAGTGCATTGACATTTATGTTATTGCATGCGTTAAGTGATCACGTGAGCTTTAGTGAATTGTGCCCAATGTACAGTGAAAAACTGGTCGGTGGCAGGACAAGACTACAGGGGTAGATCGCTGTGTGAATCCCAATTCTGCATGCTTGTTTCGGCTCAGGGACCTGCTTGGTAGTGAATCTAGGATCAGCATGACAGCCGTGTAGCCTGAAACTTTACAAGAAAGTCAGAAATGGCCAAAACTGTATTCTCACATTTTTACTTCAAATGGTTTATGACTGAGTGTGGCTAAGTGAGTTGGCAGATCCTCAAAAATGACCTACTCTGTAAGCCAAAAAAAATTCTGCTCTTGAAATTTTCACTACCTGCCTAATTAAATTCACCTGACATTTGAGACTGCACTCCGACCAGCTAAATATATGACTGAAATACACACAGTTAGGTCCATATATATTTGGACACCAAAACACTTTTCATACTGTACTTTTGGCTCTGTGTGCCACCAGAATAAAATTAAAATGAAACAATCCAAATGAATTTGAAGTGCAGACTTTCAGATTTAATTCAAGGGGTTGAACATAAATATCAAGTACAAATTTTAGGGACTGCAACCATTTATTATACACAGTCCCCCCATTTTCAGGGGCTCATATGTAATTGGACAAATGAATATAATCATAAATATGTTAATTTTTTATATTTTGTTGAGAATCATTTACTGGCAATGGCAATGAGTTGTTCTTTGTTGGTTTTTCTGCCTTTAGTTTTGCCTTCAACAAGTGAAATGCATTTCTTAATTGGGTTGAGATCAGGTGATTGACTTGGCCATTGCAGAATATTCCACTTCTTTTCCTTTAAAAGCTCTTGGGTTGCATTTGCAGTGTGTTTTGGATCATTGTCTGTCTGTACTGTGAGGTGCCGTCGAATCAACTTTGCTGCATTTGGCTGAATCTGGGCTGACAGTATATCTCTAAACACTGCAGAATTCATCCGACTGCTTCTATCTTCTGTCACATCATCAATAAACATCAATGACCCAGTGCCACTGGAAGCTATGCATGCCCATGCCATCACATCGCCTCCAACATGTTTTGCAAATGACGTTGTGTGCTTTGGATCATGAGCGGTTCCAAGCCTTCTCCACACTTTTTTTTTTTCTTCCCGTCATTCTGGTACAGATTAATCTTAGTTTTATCTGTCCAAAGAATGTTTTTCCAGAACTGGTCTGGCTTTTTTAGATGTTTTTTTTGCCAAAGTCTAATCTGGTCTTTCTATTCTTGAGGCTTATGAATGGTTTGCACCTTCTGGTGAACCCTCTGTATTTGCTATCTGGGGGGCAATTTGGCATGTTCGCCCTTGGCTTTAGATGACCTTGTCCCGACACTGGTGCCACCTATCAATGTTGCCTATCAGTGCCCATTAGTGCTGACTATCAGAGCTCATCAGTGAAAAATTTTGTTTTTTGTTCTAATCTTTCGGTCTCTTTTTGTTTCTTTAGCAAAAAATAAAAAATGCAGCTGTGATTAAATACCACCAAAAGAAAGCTCTACTTTGTGTGAAAAAAATGATGTTTTGTGTGGGTACAGTGTTGCATGACCTCACAATTGTCATTCAAAGTGTGACAGCGCTGAAAGCTAAAAATTGGCCTGGGCAGGAAGGGGGTATAAGTGCCCAGTAAGCAAGTGGTTAATGGTGTTTTAAAAGGGATGGTAAGAATTCTCTATATTAAGAAATGTATATATTAGGTGTGCTGGTCCTTATATATTGACTTATATGACCAGTTAAATAAATAGCACATATGATACTATTTTTCCTCTTCAGGAGTCAGTTGTTGAGTGTCAAATTCTTCATTAGACATGGGACTGAAAATGAACTGTCATCATATGATTATGGCCAGCTATAGAACCTATCCTATCCTATAAACCGATGACGCATAAGTAGGTAACCTATTGCAAGCTGTAATTACGGAAAGGCATTGAGCAATATGTGGAGAGTCTTGTCTATCTGCATAGCAGATAAAAGTGTGATATTTATCTTCTGTCAGTAACACTTCCCAATTGTAGATTAAAAACTCTATAAATACTAAATAGGTTATATTACTTTTTATAGGGCAATCATGTTAATTTGGTTAACTTTCATTTTCAGTGTTTCTGCTACTAAGGGGAAAAAAGAAAAGGCTCTATAGCAAACAGATTTGGTCTGTAACTCCAAAATTCACAAAGTACTCAAAATGGTTAAAAAAACTTAACAGACATGATATAAAAAAGTTTTTCAGATAACCACTTTTGGATCTCCACAAACCATGTATATTTATTAAATTAAAAGAAAGTTAGTACATCTCTTACAAATCTAGGGGGCCCCTTTATATCCAGTATAAATGTATATCATCAACAGTACACCTATGTGGAGTCCAATTATCCCAATTGTTCCTGTAACCTGGATTCAACACACAGAGTGAGTTTTATTATATAAGCTGGCCATATAGGAATCTAAATTCAGCAAGTTCATCAGGTACCGGACAGAATTTAATCTGTGTATGGGCAGGGTGGTTGTACAGAAGTTGATCTGCCAATTTTTGCTGCTTGATGAGCAGTGATGTAAGTAACTGAGTTAAAATAAACAGAGTTACTTAACGCAGTTACTTTAGAGGGTAACGAGTAATCTAACTGATTACTTTTCCCCTCATGTTAACTCAGTTCCCATTACTTGGGCGGTGTTACCCTAATTACATCTACCGCCACTAGATGGCAGTAGTGTAATTCCGGTGTCCTGCCGAAAAAGTTCCCCCGCCAGATAAGGACCCCCTGTACTGCGCAGGTGCAGCGTTTGCGCAGTACGAAGGACTACGGAGCTTACGAAAATTGCTGAACCTAAACAGCTCTGAGTGAACTCTACACCGCGCAGGCGCAGTTAACATGTAATTGTACGAGGCGATGCCGCACGCTCCTGATGCTCGTGCTACTCTGCAAGGGGCGCCTATCGTGTAACTAAGGGGCGGGTCTAGTATTACTGTAACCAAGGAGCACATTTATTATTATTGTTATATATCAAGTTCTGCCCATTAATTTAACAGTCGCCCTCTTCTATAGCCATCCGCCCCTTACACGATATAATAATAGACCCGCCCCTTGCTTACACGCTATAACAGATCTGCCCCTTGGTTAGAGTAATAATAGAGCAGCCCCTTGGTTACACGATATATAACAATAATAATAAATGCGCCCCTTGCTTACAGTAATACTAGACCCGCCCCTTAGTTACACGTATACAATATTAAAAAAAAAGTCAGTTACTTTGCTGCGTAACTAATTACTTTTCCAATGTAGTAACTGAGTTATTAACGCAATTACTTTTTGGGAGAAGTAATTTGTAACTTAACTAATTACTTTTTTAAAGTAAGATGACCAACACTGTTGATGAGTGTATTCAGACAGCAGGTAAGTCTGCCCACTGTCAGAATACAATAGCTCATATTCCCCATCCACATCGAATGTGTTGGACGAAAAATGTACTCATCTAAGGGCTGCTATAGTCTTGGTGGTGCATTTAGATTAAGGGTCCATGCACACTGGGCTTAAAAAAACGCCAGTTCTTTTGGCAGAAAAAAAACACTCATATAGAGTGTGTATTTGTTGTTTTTCTGCCAGGAAACGCCTCTCAAAAACACAAACCAGAAGGTTTTTTTTTTTTCTGCCTCTAAACGCTGAGTTTAAAATATGCCCCTAAACATCCTTATGTGCTTGGACACATAGGATAACATTGAACTGCTTCTACAGGCAAGTGAACCATGCCATACACTTACCTACTACACCTTGCTGGTTTGCACTCTCTCTATGGAGAGAACTGTACTCTGGCACTGTGTACACTCACTCTGCTGCAAACCATTTACCGGAGCCCTCACACTACACAAATGAACTGGCCCAAGGGGCTGAATCATGCCCAGGACCGGTTCAGAGTGCTAATGTAAGTGCACCCTAAATTCAAAGACAGACTGTACATCCTTTAAATAAAGTTATTTTTAATAGTGGAATTAAATTACCAGTGTACAGTATGAAGCCTAGTACACACAAGCTGAATGTTGGACGACATCGGCTGGTTCAATAAAAAACGGCCGACATTCAGCCCGTGTGTATGGCAGCTGGTCTGACAGAAGCCAGCCGTTTGGCCAGCTTCTGTCAAACAAGTATGCTGGAAAACCAGCAGCCGTCCGGCTCCCGATCAGCGATCTCAGACAATGGAAGAGAGCGCTGACTAGAGCTGGGCGATTTTCTCCCCCAAAAAAATCTGGGATTTTTTATTAAATTTTTTTAAAACTCGATTCACGATTTCAATCAAGTTTTTTTTTTTTTTTGATGGACACCGCGCCGGTCCTGAGTAGCTGCGGCAGGAGTTTTTAGGCGAGGCCGTGGCTTCGGCCTAGTCTGCGGCGTCCGGCCTCACGGACTGGGCCGAAGCCGCGGCCTCACCTAAAAAGTCCTGCCCGCAGCAAATTTTTTTTCCACCAGGACCGGCACTGACACCGCACCGGTCCTGGTGGAAAAAAAATCATCTAAAAAATCGCATACACACGGGCACACAAAAGTTCCCTGAACTTCCGACCGTCAAGAACGCGGTGACGTACAACACTACGACAAGCCGAGAAAATTAAGTTCAATGTTTCCGAGCATGCGTCGACTTGTTTCTAAACATGCGTAGGAATTTTGCGTGTCGGATTTGCTACAGACGATCAGAATTTTCAATCGAAACTTTTTCCGTCTGAAAAATTGAGAACATGCTCTCAATCTTTTGCTGGCGGAAATCGGGCCAGCAAAAGTCCGATGGAGCATACACACGGTCGCATTTTCCGACCAAAAGCTCTCATCGTTTTTTTGCTGGCCGAATTTCCGATCGTGTGTACGCAGAATTATTGTGTTCACAGTACTAGGCTTTAGGAGAGACTTTTTTAAAAGGATCAAAATAAGGAAAGATGCAGGTGATTTCAGAAGAGAATGATGTAACATCCCATGGTTATCACATACAATGCAATGGTTATGTGGAAACAAACATACAAGGTGTGTCTATTAAATAACAAGACTGATTAAATAACTCACCTTTTATTTATATGTATTACACATTTAATACATGTCCCCTTCAATATATTCCCCATTTGCACTAATACATTGCTGCAGTATTATTTTCCACTGTTCGAAGGCATGGAGAAAATCTATTTCTGTCAGCTGTTCCAACACATTCGCCGTTTTCTTCTTCACAGCATCAACTTACTCAAAACATATCCATTTAAGCATTGATTAAACTTTTGGGGATTCATTCTCACGTCCCTCACTGAATCTTTTGTACCACTCAAACACACGTGCACGAGAAAGGCCGTCATTCCCATGAGCTGTAGTAAGCATTTGAAAACATTCTGTTGGTGTTTTTTTACTAAAAATTCCAAATTGACACATTTACACATAATAGAGCCTAAAAAATATTAACAGATTGATATTCTTAAAGTGGAGTTCCACCCTAAAAAAAAATATTAAAAGACTCCTTTTTAACCTAGAAAAAATAATTTGGAGGAAACTATTTTTTTATACTTACCAGAAAGGCCCTGTTGCTATGTAGTCCTCATAATCTGCCACTTCCTGGTCCTGGTGACTTCCTCTCTTGCCTGTGCGCTTTTCCAGGAGTCTGTGGACAGTACTGTGCTCGGCGCTACAGCTGCCGTTGAATCACGCATGCGCGAGATCGAGAGGTGCATACTCGTTATCCAGCATGCACCTCTCCCAAACTATTCCAGGAAGCAATCTCGATTGGGCTTCACATGCCCACATTCAGGATGGCAACGGCCACAAACGGAGCAGAAAAATAAAACGGTAAGAACTTTATATTTATTAAAAAACGATCGTGATCATTATATACTCCTTTTTTAAATCTCATTAATGCTAGGATGCGGAAAAAAATAAAAAAATCGTTTTTGCCGGAACTCCTTTAATAGCTTCCAATGTATCCATATTATCATTGGGGAAAGGTGAGCTCTTTCTCCAAACATTGTATTTCATCGCCCAAAAGTGGAGTATAGGATTCAATGATTACATCTATCTATTTACATTATTGGGTGTTAGAAATTGGGTCATTGCTTTTGCTGTGCTGACTTTGTTTCGTCCTGCCCAGGCTTCAGGGGAAATTGAGCCCATCCTATTGGTGTATGTGACCCCCCCCCCCCCCCCTTAAAAAATTGTCCAATGTTCATTTAGTGGCCTCATTTGGTGGACAGAAAGACCATGATTCCACAGAGGAGGAAATACATTCTTTATACTGATCCACTTGAAATGGTCTCCCCTCATACAATGGCAATTTTATTTATTTCACTATTTAATAGATCTTATTATAGAATGGATGTACAGTCTTTGGATTTATTTTATGAGTATGTAAATAGTTTGATGTCTGCATATGATCAAACCTCTCCCAACTAAGTGGACTTGGGCTTATTATCACACATACAAGGGGACTAGGCAATACACCTCCCTCCTCATATTAGAGTGACAATATTTGCATAAACCTTAAACTGTTACATCCAGTGTTGTCGGCTTGGGACCAGCCATTCTCAACCTTTTAACCCCAGAGGAACCCCTAAAATAATTTTCAGTTCTCAGGGAAACCTTACTAAAACCAATTCACCAACTGCTTTACACATTAGTAGAAAGAATGCAACGTCTGCAGTGGTGGTCAGAATACCTCCCTTGCAGATAGCTAAAAAAGATAAGTGGTGTTGCGCTACTGGCTTTGCCAGGTGGCAATGGACCTGGAACTTTGCAGAAGCCATCAAATGGGCGGTCAAGCAACCACCACTCAAGTCACCCCTAGCAACCTCTGAAGGAACGCTAGTGTTCCATGGAACTTGGTTGAGAACATCTGCTATAGACCATTTTCAAACATTATGATATATTACATTTCATGTATAATTCGTTGATTCATGAATCCAATAAAGCAAAACTTTTTTAGAGCTTCCATTTAATTTTTAATCTACTCTCCACAGAGGAACAAAAAACCGCCCTAATCTATATACCATATATACTTGAGTATAAGCCGAGTTTTTCAGCACATTTTTTAGGCTGAAATCCCCCCCCCCCCCCCGGCTTATACTCGAGTGAGGGTCTCCAGTGAGGGTGCCCATCTGCAGCTGTACCTTTGATTACTAAAACAGCGGGTGTCTCCCGCTGTGTTATGCAGTATGTTTGGCTGCCGCCCATTGTAACTAAGCCCCGCCTCCTCCTCGTCCATGATAGACGGAACACTGATACAGTGCTGGGAAACTGTATCAGTGTTCCGTCTATCACAGACAAGGAGGAGGCGGGGCTTTGTTGCAATGGACGGCCGCCGAACAGCCTGCATAACACAGCGGGAGACACCCGCTGTTTTAGTTATCAAAGGTACGGTTGCAGATGGGCACAATGAGGCTGCAAATGGGTACAGTGAGGCTGCAAATGGGCACAGCGAGGCTGCAGATGGGCACAGTGAGGCTGTAGATGGGCATTGCTTAGCCAGTAGCTGCTGCATTTTCCCACCCTAGGCTTTACTCGAGTCAATACGTTTTACCATTTTTTTGTGGTAAAATTAGGTGCCTCGGCTTATATTCGGGTCGGCCTATGCTCGAGTATATACGGTATGTGTTATTCTTAAATAAAAAGTCTAAATAAAAGTCCTAATTACTTAAACCCCAGTTGCTTGATACTCCAGGTCAACTTCCTTTAGCTCTGTAGTGTGGGAGGTCTGCAGTGCCTGCAATGCTAACGTGACAAGGGTGCTGCCAAGTGGCTGTTGAAAGGGTCCATCATAGGGTCCTCATTGCATGCACAATTTTTTTGCAAACAGTCTTTTGCCCCGTACACACGGTCGGATTTTCCGAAGGAAAATGTCCTATCAGACAAGGTTGTCGGAAATTCCGACCGTGTGTAGGCTCCATCGGACTTTTTCTGTCGCATTTTCCGACGGACAAAGTGTTATCTCCTGCTCTCAAATTTTCCGACAGCAAAGTCCTATCGGACTATTTCCGATTGTGTGTAGCGAATTCTGACGGACAAAGTGCCACGCATACTCAGATCACATTACAAGACCAAAGCTATTGGCTACTAGCCTCTACGTAGTCCCGTCGTAGGCAACAAACGTCACCACGTTCAGAATGATCAGATTTTCCGACAACTTTGTCCGACCGTGTGTACGGGGCGTCGGAAAAAGTCTGATGGATTTTGTGGTCGGATTTTCCGACCGTGTGTACGGGGCATTTTTCTGTTCACTTGTTTTGAAGATATTATCTTGTTGTTTAATCATTAAACTGTGTGTCTTCTGTAAGAAGTCATGCTATTATTTAAAGATGATGGACATATATGCTTTTTTTTTTTTTGACTGAGCAAAACTTTAAAGTGAAACCAGGGGCAGACTGACCATTCGGCCACTCAGGGCCCCCATTAGGGTTGCCAGCCTCAGTAAAACCAGGGACAGTATGTAAAAATCTGTCTCTGAAATGTCCCTTACCGACATCCTTTTGGTCTAAAAATCCAGAGATTATAGCTGCCCCACCTCTCCAGTACCTTCTCAGCCAATAGAAACATGTCTGTGTATACTGTGTGATTGTATACTGTGCGTGTTTATACTGTGTGGCCCCATAATCTCTGATTGCCTGGGGGCCCCATAATCTCCTATTACCTGGGGCCCCATGAGTTGTCAGCCCGCCCCTGAGTGGAACCCCAGCTAAGTAAATATTTCTAATGCATATGCTTTTCCAGTTTTCCCTGGCAAAGGCTGTGGAATTTTGTTCAGCAGTGAACACAGGGCACAGAAAACTGCATTGCTGAGCCGGGATATAGGTTGGTCACCTGTCTGACTGTGCAGTGTGGCAGAGGTATACACGATTGGTATCATAAGATTGATTGTACAGAATTGCAATTTTTTTTTGTCAGGAAAAATATATATATTTATATGTTTTTACTTTGTATTTAGCTTTGCGAGTTCTTCTTTAATGGTAAAATGTATGTTGGCAGAGAATCTTCTAAGCCTAAGCTTGTTTATAACTGCACAATCTTAAGACAGCTGGACAGGTTGAAGCGTTCCAACTGTGGAGATGCTACAAGGCTCAGCATGTTGGTTATCGGTGAATAATACACTGCTATTATTTCTTACATGGATAGTATCCCATGTACTTTTTATATGTGGGTGGGACTGCAGTGACTCATAGTGTACTCAACAAAAGCTTGGGTCTGAAAACACTAACAATGAGTTCTGTGTAAAAGAAAATAGGGGTGAAGAAGAACAATATGATAGATCTATGCATGATCTACCCTCCAGTTCACCCACCCACTAAGAAAGTTTTTATATATATATATATTATTTTTTTTGTTTATAGTGGTCGAAGGTACCCATTAAACCTAGAGCCCTGTCTAGTCCTAGGGAAGCCTTCATAAGCCTGAGGCCACCAAGTTTGGATTGTTGGCAAAAGGGTTCATTTAATAATCTGGTGATCCAGACTTCAGATCTTGGCAACTTGGGCGCACATACATGCAAACATTTTGTCACCTTCTTTCAGACTCTGGAGTGATTTAATTTCCTCACTTTTAAAGTTGCTGCTTTAGCTCTTGCATGTAAGTGCGAGTGCCATATAAAAATGTGTATACCAGGATCTGAGGTCTACTAAAGCAGGAGAATGTCACTTAAGCACAGATCTGCAGTCAAGTGACTTTCGGGTACCAGTCCTTCACTCGTTTGGTTTCTTCCAGCGGGGCCTTTCTTCAGGTGTCTGCATCACTACTTGTGTGATATAAACACTTCCTATTGGCTGTCAAGTGGAAGGGTACTTTCAGGATGCAGAAGAGGAGTGACAGAATTGCAAACGGATGTTAGGGGACTGGAAGTCGAGGGAACCTGCTTGTGTGGTTCTGCCACCCCCAAAGCAGAAAACGGCAGCATCCCTGATGGTTGACTTATCTTGCTTCACAAGGTAAGCCACAAAAATCTCTAACGTGATGGGAAAAATTAAATTTTTGCCTGGAGTTGGGCATTAGGCCAGGGTCACAAATGTGTGGCCGCGGGTTCATGTCGGGGTCCGCTGTGTGTCTGTTCACCGGTTCAGGTGCGAATCAGGTCCGAATTTTTGCCTGAATTCGCACCTGAACTGAACCCAAACACGCACAGGACCTTTTTGCAATCTGCTCCATGGCCACCCCGGTCCTGTGTGAACCGGCACCATTGAGAGCCGGTCACACTCGCATGTCATGCGAATTGGATGTGGGGAAACTCGCATACAGTTCACACTTATGTGAAACCAGCCTTAAAGCGGGAGTAAACCCGCTGACATTTTTTTTTTTTTTTTACACCTGTAAGGGAAAAGGCATAATGAGCTAGTATGCACCGCATACTAGCTCATTATGAAATACTTACCTTAGAACGAGGCGTCGGTAACTCACCTGGTCCACGCCGAGGTCGCTGACATGTTGCCTCGGCGTGTCTTCCGGGTATCGCGACTCCAGCGCTGTGAGTGGCTGGAGCCGCGATGTCGTCACTCCCGCGCATGCGCACGGGAGACTTCGTCCCGGCAGGGTTCGTATTCTGCCGGCCTTTCAGACGAGAATCCCCCGTGCGCATGCGCCGCTGCAGTCAGCGGCGTATTGCACGGGGAATATCTCCTAAACCGTAAAGGTTTAGGAGATATTTTTTGTACCTACAGGTAAGCCTCATTACAGGCTTACCTGTAGGTGAAAGTGGAAAATCTGACTTTACTTCCACTTTAAGCTGTAAGTCATCAGGCGTGATAATTTGAGTTTAAAGGTGTTAGCATCCAAATGAGTATGTATATTTAATTTATTCGTTTTGTATTGCTCTTTGAAAGGAGGGAGGTTTACAATATAAACATGTCTTTAGTAAATAGCATAGTTAATCTTTAAATCACTTTTAATTAATAATGAAAAGGGAGCGAAATGTGCTTTGATGCACAAGGTGCGTAGCTGTATTCAGGGCCACGTTAGGACATGGGAGCAATTCAGTGACCTCCCTCGTAGGCCCCCACCACCTTAAGAAAATGTTGGTTGTATTAGACACATGCATGATGAAAAAAAATAGTTTTGTTTTTTTGATTCATTAATCTAGTTAGTTTAGTTTGGTTAAATTTGTATTCGGAATTCGTATTCGGAATATTTCGAATTTTCTTCGAATTTACCAATTTTTTATTTTTTTCCGATTCAAATGTGGCAAAGTGAACAAACAAAAGAAAAACCTTCATAAAATTATTACATTGACTCCTTAAAGAGGAACTGCATTTTGCTCACATAATTTGTAATAAAAACATATTTCATTCTGAAGCTTCCCTCCAACAATTTTTTAATTAGGTTTTTAACTGCTTTACTTCTTCTTTCCCTGTTATGCCACGTACACTCGATCGGAGATTCGGCCAGCAAAAGACAGACGAGAGCTTTTTGTTGGAAAATGCTACCGTGTGTATGCTCCATCTGACTTTTGCTGGCGGAATTGCAGCCAGCAAAAGATTGAGAGCAGGTTCTCAATTTTTCGGTCGGAAAAAGTTCGGATCGGAAATTCCGATCGTCTGTACAAATTCTGATGCGCAAAATTCCTACGACTGCTCAGAAACAATTTGACGCATGCTCGGAAGCATTGAACTTCATTTTCTCAGCAGGTCGTAGTGTTGTACGTCACCGCGTTCTTTACATTTGAAAGTTCAGCAAACTTTTGTGTGACCGTGTGTATGCAAGCCAAGCTTGAGCGGAATTCTGTCGGAAAAAGCATTCAAGATTTTTCAGACGGAAATTCCACTCGTGTGTACGTGGAATAAGAGTAGGTGTGTTTGGCTGTAAGGGTGTTCTGTCTCCTGCCTGAATTCTAATGACTAATAAAATTCTAAGTAAAAAAAAACGTCCTGCTGTGGTTACAAAATGAGAAGTCCCCTGTTTTGGAGACAACTTTTAGCCTTGCCCTCACTTTTTGTTCTGGTAATAGTAATCACCAGGACAGAATGTGGACCTACCAAATGGGGACTCAAAAATAACCTGGCACAATTTCTAACTGTTCCCCACTGTATAAAGGAACTTTGTGAATGTTAAATGCCATCAAGATTTGGCTCTTTTCTGGGAGATTTTGCCTTATTCCCTGTCTAATTACTACTTTCACTAATGCAGGAAGTGAGAAACGGCTTCTCCAATGTGTCTGTGACGGCTCTCTTTATCCAGGTGTTCTGTAATGTTGAAGATGCGTTGTAGCTTCTCATAGCCACTTCTTTAACCACTACAATACTGTGCACTTTCGCCCCCTTCCTTCCCAGACCAATTTTCAGCTTTCAGCGCTTTCAGCGCTCTCGCACTTTCAGTGGTCATTCAATGCTGTAACCAAATGAATTTTTTATCATTTTGTTCGCACAAATAGAGCTTTAGTTTGGTGGTATTTATTCGCGACTCCGTTTTTTATTTTTTGCGATAGCGAAAACATAGCGGAAATTTGGAAAAAAACTATATTTTCTCCTTTCTTTTTTAAAAGAAATCCAATAAAATCAAATTTTGTCATAAATTTAAGCCAAAATGTATTCTGCTACATGTTTTTAGTAAAATTCCGTTAAGTGTATAATAATTGGTTCGCGTGATCACGGACATATGTACGCAAATGATCATGTACAGATGTGTGCAGGTGATCACGGACATATGTGTGCAGATAATCATTGGCACATGTTATTTTACTGGGACATATGTGAGGGACATGTGTTTTTATTATTTGGGGACATGTGTGTTTTGGGGACATGTGTGTTTTGGGGACATGTGTGGGGACATGTGTGTGTTTACACTGTGGGGACACTAGACTGGTGATCAGTGAGTAAAAAGCTGTAAAAAAAACAGCTAATACTCACTGATCACCAGCCGGCTGCAGCGATCCGCTCTCCTCTCCTCACCGACGACTTCCGTGTGAGGAGAGCCGATTGCCTAGCAACCGGCTGTTTGCTTACATCACATGACGGCTGTGATTCGACACGGCCGTCATGTGATCAGGAGGGCCAATCACCGAGCCCTCCTGCCGATCCGAGATGCGCCGTGTCCGGGTGACACGGCCGCATCGGGATCGCGCCGCTGTGCGGGCACGTGCGAGCGCGATCCCTCTACTTCTGAAGGATGTTCGGGAACGTCCTTTTAGAAGTAGACGGGTCCCACCCAGCCGTATATGTACAGTGGCCGGGTGGGAACTACCAACTACGAAAGGGCTTCAATATTACAGGACAACAGCAGTTGAATGCGACTACTACTAGAATAACCTCTCCAATCGGGACACAGATAGCAATAAACATCTGAGAGGGGTTCTAAAGACACAAAAATTGTCTGGTGTTCCACTTTAAATCTGAGACCCCTAGGCTGCTTGAGGTGATGCACATAAATTAGAGCAAATTCCAAGCACGCTTCCAGCAGAAAACTTCTATTGGATGAGCAGCCTCTAGGAGAAGACGGAATCTGGATATGTTGGGCCTGGTCTGTCTGCGTGTGACTCTTTCATATCTGCCAGTTGCTGCATGAATACTATTCCAAAAACTCCTGCTGCTCCCATTTCAAACATGAGTCATTGTTCTATTTCAGCTCATTCACTTTTATGACTCTTTCGATATAAACACACGTAATTCCCAATGGAGATATTATTGGTGGGATTTCTTGGTTCCTACTTTGGCAGCTTCTAGCTACAGCTGCAAAATATTGAGAAATACCACTTGAATATATATTGTGTTTAAACCAAAGAATATTCTCCTAGACTCACTGAGTATACAGTATCTTCATTTGTAAGAAACAATTATTTCATTGCGTATTATTAATTATGACTACGTTTTAATAATTAATTTTTTTCTTGTTATTCAAAGCAGACCTGTAGTCATATGTATAATTAGACATAGCTAACAGTCTTGCTGAGGCAAAAAAAATAAAAAATAATTGTCCATATGACAATCCGTCATGGGATTGGCTTTTTTGGAAGGTGGTTTACACGCTTCTTCAGGATACATATTAACATGTCTGTTAATCTTTTTTGTTTTGCCCCAGCAGAGCTGTTGACATACAAGTCATTTTACATTTGAATATAGGTCCACTTTAAAGGGGTTGTAAACCTTTGTGTTTTTTCACCTTAATGCATCCTGGCAGCTCCCCCTCGTTTTACTTACCTGAACCCTGCAACTTGACCCGACTGGGACGCGCTGTCTCTCTGCCCGGGGTACTCGGTTCTTGATTGGATAGATTGATAGCAGCGCAGCTATTGGTGTCAGGTCATCTGAGTCCAGGTGACAGGTGCACACCATTGGAGTCAGGAGTTCACCGCTAAAGTAGTAAAACTCTGGGTGGTTCAGGAAGGCAGGTGCACTGGAGCACCAACACAGATCCCACTGGGAGCTAGAGCATAAGATTCCGCAGGGCGCAGAGTCTAAGAGCCAGCAAGTGTTCACCAGAGCCTCTAGTGGTGAGGATGGACTGCGCTACAACTGACTCCAGGTCGCGGCCCCCAGGGTCTCCCAGCTCACGGTAGGCTACAGGAGGATAGAAAGGAAGCAGCAGCCCAGGACAACAAGGGATAGTAAGGAGATAAGCCAAAGGTCAGGGAAACTAGCAGACAAGGATAGACAGAGAACATGCCAAAAGGTCAGGGTCACAAGCAAGCAGGGATAGTCAAGAACAAGCCAAGATCGGTAACAGAGACAGACGAAGAGCACACAGGAAACAGCAAACCAAACACACAATATTGCTCGGCAAGGCAGGCTTGGAGAACACAGTGTTAAATAGTGGTTCCTGTTGAGGCTAGGGTGGAGCCAAACTGAGGAAAGATTACTTAACCATGCAGGTGTGAGAGTGAAAGCCCTAAAGCTGATACACAGACCAGGTAAGAGACAGGGCATTAAAGTATTACTGCAGAGTCATGACAATTGGCTCCCGCTGCTGTCAATCAAATCCAATGACGCGGGCACCGGGGGGTGGGCCGAGTCATACATTTGGCGGCTATGGACACCGAATGCTGGACTCGGGAGCGTGCCCGCAAGGTAACCCACTGAGGAGAGCGCTTCTCCTAGGGGGTGTTCTGATGCAGGGAGGAGCCGAGAGCTGCTGGGGGACCCCAGAAGAGCAGGTTCGGGGCCACTCTGTGCAAAACGAGCTGCACAGTGGAGGTAAGTATTATATGTATGTTATTTTAAAAAAAAAACCTTACAATCACTTTAAAAGGGCACCATTACTGAAATAATACAATATACAACTTCATAATAGATGATAATACAGTTATATTCTCAAATCAGGTTTCAGATGCTGTAGCCAGTACCTGGCTATGCTTTATTTCCTCTGTATCTAGAATGGCCACATACTTGCAAGCAGATTTAAGAACTGTTGGATTTTTGGCCAATGTTAAGTATTTTTAAGCATCAGAGGTGTTCAATATCAGAGATATTTTCCAGCACTCTAGAAAATCCTTGAGCACCTGATACCAGTCATTACCCAATATATATCAAAAAGACAACTAACTTCTCAACTCAAAGTTCCAGCAGGTTCTGATGCGCCGGTGATCTAGAAGGCGTAGATATCCCACTGCTTTTCACAGATAGTAGACTGACTAGATGGGGGTATCTGCTGCTGTCCAAAAGTTTTTTTCCATCTTGCCAAATTAGAATATTGGACAGAAATTCATATTCTCCAAGTTGCTAGTGATCCTGGTCTTCTGCAATTGGCAGCTGTGAATTTTATTTATTTTTTAATAATATATCTTTATTGAAGTTTTCATCAAAGAATTTATAGAAATTTATAAAAAGGAAAAAATAAAACAAAAAACAATACAAATCACAACATAAAAATATACAGTAGAGCTCATTAAGTATATTTAATAATCAGAGGATCCAAGAAAGTAACTTTCCTGCGCTCAAGTGTAAATCTCAAGGGAAGGAAGTGTGCCTAATCCTTATTGTCAAAGCACAGTCTTGCTACCCTCTCAGGACCATGGGTATCCAAATATACTGAAAAACAACGAAAACAAGAGAAGGGCACACTGACCTAGTGTAATTCCATTATAAAAAAAAATGTATTTAAAAGGTAAAAAAAATGTATATAATACTCACAAATATATGATGTATACACGCATGTCAAAGCAAATCGAAGACAAGTCGCCTCCAGGACTGCTGGAATATTCCAATGGTGCAAGGGGACCAGGTGGTGTCTGTAATGGCTTTTGTTACGCATTTCGAGGGAGAACCCTCATCCTCAGAGCCACACTCTGTGGAAGGCTATCCACACACATCACCCCCCCCCCCCACCAGCAGAACACAAAAGCTGTGTGTGTGTGGGGGGGGGGGGGGGCGATTGGGAGATCAAGCAATTTTCTTTCCTTACACCCATGGTGAAATGAAAGAAAATCGAATCATCTTGGATATCAGGGCTGGCAGAGATTAGGGTCTGCAGAAGTAAGCAAGAGGGCCTAAGACTGGGGTCTGCTGGAGCCCAAGAAGCAGACATAAGCTTACTAGAACAAAGAATGCCTACTAGATTGTGACAGCTGGCCCCACTGACTGCTGAAATGCCTTAACAGTAGCTGTATCTGTTTGGATATAACTGCTTCCCGGCCTACAATTTACCACCTGACTTCTTCCGTTTAGTAAATCGAGGGATGTTGGGTAG
This sequence comes from Lithobates sylvaticus, assembly GCA_028564925.1. Lineage (NCBI taxonomy): Eukaryota > Metazoa > Chordata > Amphibia > Anura > Ranidae > Lithobates > Lithobates sylvaticus. Next base: position 50,972,527 of record CM053032.1, read on the forward strand.
GAAGCAGCAGACAGGGCCACCAAATGAACAAATTCCTTAGAAACCACCATAATTTGTACGGAGTATCACAAGCTATACTTGGGTGACCTTGTTCTTAGTAACAAATTAAACAATAACATTGTCACTATATGAACTTTGAAATCTGGGGTGATTTGTTTCTAGCTGTATGGTTTGTACAGGAAATTAACATTTGGAGAATAACAAAGGGAAGGTGAAGCCATTTCCGCTGCACATCTTTCTTCCTGAGCTGGCTTGTGATATGATTTGGTGTCATGTACTGTCCAAATGACTACCTGTGCAATTAAATAATTTAATTCCTGTAGTCATATAGCACTGACATATTCTACAACACTGCACAAATCATATATCCATTTATATCCAAAAGCAGTTTAAAGCTTCTATCCAGCCAGAACATTGTTTTGTTCTTTTAAATACAGTAGAGTAGGGTTAGAATCCCTTATGGGTTTTTACTTCTGTTCGTTAACCCAGTGAGGATATTTTCTCTCACTTTCTATCAATATGAAACCAGAACAAGAAAAGGGGGGGGGGGGGGCACTGGGACAGGTAGGCACAAGGAGAGTTGATTTATTAACACTGGAGTGTGCAAAATCTGGTGCAGGTCGGTTGCATAGAAACCAATCAGCTTCCAGATTTTTTGTCAACGATAGTGAACAAGCTGAAGTTAGAAGAAGCTGATTGGTTACTATGCACAGCTGCACCAGATTGACTGCTCCAGTTTTAGTAAATCTCCCTCAGAGTAATAAAAATCTTATGCCGCGTACACACGAGCAGATTTTCTGTCAGAAAAATCTTGGATGGTTTTTCCGACAGAATTCCGCTCAAGCTTGGCTTGCATACACACAAAAGTTTGCTGAACTTTCGACCGCCAAGAACGCGGTGACGTACAACACTACGACCTGCCGAGAAAAAAGTTCAATGCTTCCGAGCATGCGTCAAATTGTTTCCGAGCATGCGGAGGAATTTTGCGTGTCGGAATTGCTACAGACGATTGGAACTTTTTCCGACCGAAAAATTGAGAACATGCTCTCAAACTTTTGCTGTCTGGAATTCGGCCAACAAAAGTCAGATGGAGCATACACACGGTCAGATTTTCCAACCAAAAGCTCTCATCTGTCTTTTGCTGGCCGAATTTCCGATCGTGTGTATGCGGCATTAGAGTTTCTATATGCCATGTTATTAAAAAGAGGTTTTGTTGCTGCATGTTTTGGAAAGTGAGCATTAGAGGGTGACTATGTTCCTGCATTCAGTAGGACCATGGAGAACAGACATAGCCACCCTCTAACAGAAAGTCAGATTACGGCAATAAAAAAATCAAGAATTTGAAGAGGTGTAGAAGGCTGAGAGTAATAGAAAGAACTTTTCTGAGTAAGGAATACATACTTGAATAGTACTTTTTTTACACTATAATTTAGCGTCACTTTAATTTATATTAACCTTCTCCAGACCTCAGAATTAGTGATGGTATCAGATCCTGGAAATTGTACAATCTGCTCAGGCATTGCAAGGAAGGTGATTTTAAATCTAATTTTGAAGCAATATTTTACATCTGAGGTCTTCCTTAACGCAAGCCAGATCTTTTCCTGATGAATAGATCCTCTCCGGAGTCCCTGGCTGAGCCCTCTTACATGCCCATTCCTGCCACAGTGCCAGGCCTGATCTAATTACAGCTTCCAGTCATTCCCCGAGCTTCATTTCATGTTTGGTGGATATCCAGGCAAGTTAATGTATAATCTCTCCCAGATTAAAAGCCTAGCCACCATGGAAACAAATGTTTTATTCGGCTGGCAATAAGAAAGGGAGATGAAATGGCAACAGTACCTTTCCACTGGAAATTTTTTAACTAGTCACTAAAGACCTGATGTACAGTATTCCTATGTTCTAAGAACTAGTTAGGATCCCTCAAACACCAAATTCATACCCATCCTGAAAATATGAATTTGATTAGTGCACACAGGGAAACAACTCTAGTTGTTCTTGAGAACATTTGACTCATCACGGGGACAGCAGAGTGATTTGTTTTTTTTTTCTGTTTTGGATCCTGGTCAGTATACTATGTGCATAGAATTTACATGTTCTGTCTGTGTTTGCGTGGGTTTCCCCCGGTACTTCAATTTCCACCCACACATCTCAGGAGGGATTTTGTCCCACTCCTCTTTGCAGATGTCATGAAGATCCTGCCAGAAATCTAAACCCGGGCCGTCCTGGCCCTCAGATTCCATTGCGCATGCGCATGCGCGCCCGGGCGCGGGCACGTGCACAACCGCGCACAGGGAGACGGGCGCGCGCCCTAGTTAGCACCAGCCGGCCTATTTAAGCCTGACTTGAGCAGACGGTCTTTGCTGTCTGCTCTACAGCGTTGTGGTGTAGTAAAGTGAAACCTGATCCTGTTATACCTGTTCCTTTGACCCGGCTTGCCATTGAGACTATCCTGCTTTCTGCCTGTACCCGACCCCGGCTTCCAGTGACCATCCTCCTGCCTGATCCATTGTACCCTGCCCTGGTTCAGATCTATTACCTGACTTTTGATGAACTTTGGTTCCTTGTTCAGCCTTGTCCAGCCTGCAGTCTGACCCTCTGTAACGAGCCTGTTCACCTGTTGGTTCCAGTCCAGTCCGTGGTTCCGTTTCCTGTGTCCAGTTCCTGTCAGCTCTGCTATCCAAGCTTACCTGTGAACCTGTTTGCCAAGCCATTGTCCAGTTCCTGTCAGCTCTGCTATCCAAGCTTACCTGTGAACCTGTTTGCCAAGCCGTTGTCCGGTTCCTGTCAGCTCTGCTATCCAAGCTTACCTGTGAACCTGTTTGCCAAGCCGTTGTCCGGTTCCTGTCAGCTCTGCTATCCAAGTGTACCTGTGAACCTGTTTGCCAAGCCGTTGTCCGGTTCCTGCCAGCTCTGCTATCCAGTTTACCTGTGAGCCTGCTTCCTGTGATCCTGCCAGCTCTGCTATCCGGTTTACCTGTGAGCCTGCTTCCTGTGATCCTGCCAGCTCTGCTATCCAGTTTACCTGTGAGCCTGCTTCCTGTGATCCTGCCAGCTCTGCTATCCAGTTTACCTGTGAGCCTGCTTCCTGTGATCCTGCCAGCTCTGCTATCCAGTTTACCTGTGAGCCTGCTTCCTGTGATCCTGCCAGCTCTGCTATCCAGTTTACCTGTGAGCCTGCTTCCTGTGATCCTGCCAGCTCCGCTATCCAGTTTACCTGTGAGCCTGCTTCCTGTGATCCTGCCAGCTCTGCTATCCAGTTTACCTGTGAGCCTGCTTCCTGTGATCCTGCCAGCTCTGCTATCCAGTTTACCTGTGAGCCTGCTTCCTGTGATCCTGCCAGCTCCGCTATCCAGTTTACCTGTGAGCCTGCTTCCTGTGATCCTGCCAGCTCTGCTATCCAGTTTACCTGTGAGCCTGCTTCCTGTGATCCTGTCAGCTCCGCTATCCAGTTTACCTGTGAGCCTGCTTCCTGTGATCCTGCCAGCTCTGCTATCCAGTTTACCTGTGAGCCTGCTTCCTGTGATCCTGCCAGCTCCGCTATCCAGTTTACCTGTGAGCCTGCTTCCTGTGATCCTGCCAGCTCCGCTATCCAGTTTACCTGTGAGCCTGCTTCCTGTGATCCTGCCAGCTCTGCTATCCAGTTTACCTGTGAGCCTGCTTCTCAGAGATCCTGCCTGCTCAGCTAACCTGTTTCCTTCCCACCGGTCTGTTGATCCTGCCAGGCACCCGTGCTCCTCCTCACTCCTGTCTCTCCTGTTCCCACACCAGGGGACCAGGAGTGGGAGACGCAAGGGAGGCCTCTCCCTGCAATCTCGGGCTCGCACCACCAGGTACGTGACAGTAGCAGACAGCCATGTCTGAGCCCGAGCAGGGAGCCCCCGCCATGGAGGGGCTATGCCAACACCTGGCAGGTCTGACCGAAGCGGTGAAGAACCTCCAGCAGGGTTACACCCGGCTGGAGGAACGGGTACTGGCCCTGTCTGGTCCATCCAGTACCCAAGGAACTCCTCACCCAGCAATACCCCCAACGGGGCCTGCACCTACCCAGACTATAGTGATGCTACCACCTGAGCCCAAGGTACCTACCCCGGAGAAATTTACGGGTGCCCGTGGTAGCTTCAGAACTTTCCGTAACTCTTGTGAACTCCATTTTGCCCTGCAACCCAGGACTTTCTCTTTAGAGACCACCAAGGTGGGTTTTGTGATAGCCCTATTGACTGGGGATCCCCAAATCTGGGCCCACCGTCTCGTGGAACAAAAGGATGCAGCATTGACCAGTCTCTCCACCTTTTTTGATGCCATGGCGCAGCTTTATGAGGACCCCCAACTCTCAACCACTGCGGAGGCCGCCTTACGTTCTCTCCAACAGGGTCGAAGACCAGCAGAGGACTATGTGGCTGAGTTCAGGCGTTGGGGTGCCGACACCGACTGGAACGATGCTGCCCTCCGTCACCAATTCCGCATGGGCCTCTCAGACGCACTCAAGGACGAGCTCGCCAGAGTGGGGGTACCTCAGACCCTGAATACCCTCATAGACCTAAGCATCCAAATTGACCGGCGCCTACGGGAGCGTAGGGCCGAACGAACTTTGGGGTCCCCAAAACCTACCTGGATGCTCCCCAGGGGTCCAAGTCATTTCCGCACTGTTCCCCCTGTTAAACCTACTCATCCCTCTTCAGCATCAGAACCCATGCAACTTGGACTCCTGCGGCCTTCTCTCACCCCAGCAGAACGCCAGAGACGCCGCAGCAACAATCTGTGCCTGTATTGCGGAGAGTCTGGACATTATGTCCGGAACTGCCCGGCTAAACTCCGTAAGTTCCCTACTATTCTCTCCAGTTATGTGGATCCTGTGACCGGGGTTTCATCTCATCTTGCCCTTTCTGTCTCCTTCCAGTTCTCAGGAAGGACCCTACAAACCACAGCTATCATTGACTCTGGTGCCTGTAGTTGCTTTATGGACTCTGCTTTTGCTGCCCGGCATCGAATTCCTCTCCGTCTGAGAAAACAAGGCCTGTCTGTCCACCTGGCAGATGGATCTACCACCAAATCCGGCCCAGTGACTCAGGAGACTGCTCCGCTGCACACAGTGATCTCAGAGTCACATCAAGAACTGTTATGTTTGGACATAATTTCTTTCCCCTTGTTTCCAGTCATTCTAGGGATCCCCTGGCTGCAAGCACACAACCCGGTCATCAACTGGTCCACAGGAGAGGTGGCCTTTTCTTCTCCCTACTGCCAAAGGTCCTGCGGCTTCTTGGTCCCCGCAGGACCCTCTGCTCTGCTCTGCCTCGAAAACGAGGCAGGCCTACGCCAGTCCATCCCTGAAGTCTATCATGCTTACCTGGATGTGTTTAGCAAACAAAGGGCAGATGTGCTGCCACCCCATAGGCCCTATGACTGTCCCATTGAACTTCTTCCCGGGGCCAAGATTCCCTTCGGTAGGGTCTTTCCATTAACAGAGGTGGAGCAGGGAAAATTAAAGGACTATATAGATGACAACCTGAAAAAAGGGTTTATCCGCCCGTCTACGTCTCCTGCAGGTGCAGGAATATTTTTTGTAGAGAAGAAGGACCATTCTCTCAGACCCTGTGTGGACTACCGTGCCCTAAACGAGGTCACAGTTAAAAATCGCTACCCGCTTCCCCTGGTACCTGAACTGTTTCAGAGGCTTGGCACGGCCTCCATCTTTTCTAAACTGGACCTCAGAGGGGCATACAATTTAATACGTATAAAGGATGGGGACGAATGGAAGACGGCATTTCGGTCTCGATTTGGGCACTTCGAGTACCTGGTGATGCCGTTTGGACTCTGTAACGCCCCCGCTACCTTCCAGTCCTTCATAAATGATGTGCTTCGGGACTTCCTTGATGTTTTTGCTGTTGTTTATCTTGATGACATACTAATTTTCTCTTCCTCCCTAGAGCTGCATCGTGGACATGTTAAAAGTGTGTTGGGCCGTCTTCGGCAACATGGCCTTTATGCCAAGGCAGAAAAGTGTCTCTTTGAGGTAGAAAGCATACCCTTCCTAGGTCTGATCATCTCCAGTAGAGGCATCCGGATGGATCCCCAGAAAATCTCAGCCATCCTGGACTGGCCAGTTCCTGCAGATAAAAAGGGGATCCAGCGATTCATTGGCTTCGCCAATTTTTATCGCAAATTCATTAAGGGATTCTCGGCCATAGTGACGCCCATTACTCAACTCACCAAGCAAGGTACCCGTTTTCATTGGTCCCCTAAGGCCCAAGGGGCCTTCGAGGCCCTCAAGGGGCTCTTTACCTCAGCTCCTATCCTGAAGCATCCAGATCCTTCTCTGCCCTTTGTCCTCGAGGTGGATGCTTCAGAGATAGCTGTAGGGGCCATCCTGTCCCAGAGACAGGGCATCAAAGCCCTGCTACACCCCGTGGCATTCTTCTCACGGAAATTGTCCCCAGCCGAGAAGAACTACGATGTGGGGGATCGGGAATTACTGGCCATTAAGACCGCCCTCGAGGAGTGGCGTTACCTGCTAGAAGGGGCTATTCACCCAATCCTGATCTTCACAGATCACAAGAATCTAGAGTACTTAAAAACTGCCAAGAGGTTAAAACCTAGACAGGCCCGTTGGGCCTTATTTTTCTCTCGTTTTACTTTTCACGTGACATATCGTCCGGGTTCCAAAAATGCGAAGCCGGACGCTCTGTCTCGTATGTATCACAAATCCCAGGATGGTTCCCCTCCAGACACTATCCTTGCCCCTGGAAACTTTCTCCTGCTACAGGAAGACCTACGGTCCCAGCTCAGGCGGGCTTCCAGTGGCCTCTTACCCACTCCCGGTCCTGGGTTACAGGCCAAGGATGGGCTATTGTGGCATGGGGATAAGATTTTCATTCCCGAGGGTCTGCGGGTAACCGTCCTGGAATTGTGCCATGATCACAAGCTTGCTGGACACTTTGGTGTCACCAAGACCACTGAATTGGTACAACGTACCTTCTGGTGGCCCCAGCTAAGGGAAGACTGCAGGAAATTTGTGGAAACATGTACTGTGTGTATTCGGAGCAAAAGTCACAGAACCAAAGCCTGGGGCTTACTCAAGCCATTACCAGTCCCAGATCGTCCCTGGAAAATGCTGTCCATAGATTTCATTGTGGAACTGCCCCCAGCAGAGGACCACACTACGATCTTCGTGATAGTTGATCGTCTGTCAAAAATGGCACACTTTGTTCCCATGAAGGGTACCCCTTCTGCCTCAGAAACCGCACAAGTGTTCATCCGAGTAATCATCAGACTCCATGGGGTACCAGCCAACATAGTGTCTGACCGAGGGGTACAATTCACCTCTCGGTTCTGGAAATCACTCTGCAAGGCCCTCAACATTGAGCTATCGTTTTCTTCCGCTTATCACCCTCAAACCAATGGGCAGACCGAAAGGACCAATCAGACTCTGGAACAATATCTTCGATGCTTTTCTTCCTTCTCCCAAGACGATTGGATCTCTCTGTTGCCGGTTGCCGAGTTTGCATATAACAATGCTATCCACTCGGCCACCCAACAGACACCTTTCTTCGCCAACTATGGCTTTCACCCCTCATTCCTGCCCAATTCTCTTCCTGAATGTACTGTGCCCGCAGTCCAGGAGAAGATTGACTTCTTTGCTTCCAATAACCAACTCCTGCAGGATACCATGGCTCGGACCCAGGAACATAACAAAACAGTCTTTGACCGAAAGAGGCGTGGAGAATTGATACTGGCACCAGGTGACACAGTGTGGCTCTCCACCTTGAACCTGAAGTTGGCTTGTCCCTCAAAGAAACTGGGCCCTAAGTTCTTGGGTCCCATTCCAGTCAAACGAAAGATTAATGAAGTAGCCTATGAGTTGGAACTTCCTGATTCCCTCAAGGTCCATCCAGTCTTTCATGTTTCCCTGTTAAAACCTTCCACTTCCAACCCCTTTCCCAACAGAAGGACGGTACCCCCAGATCCAGTCTTGGTAGATGGCGAGGAGGAATATGAGGTAGAGGCCATACTAAATGTTAGAAAAAGGAGAAATCAGAACCAGTTCTTAATCAAATGGAAAGGATATGGTCCTGAAGAGAATTCCTGGGAGCCCGAGTGTAATATCCATGCTAAGAGTCTAGTTCAAGCCTTCAAAAGAGCTCATCCTGAGAGATTTGCCCAGAGGGGCACCCGGAGGTTGCCCCTAGGAGGGGGGCAATGTCATGAAGATCCTGCCAGAAATCTAAACCCGGGCCGTCCTGGCCCTCAGATTCCATTGCGCATGCGCGCCCGGGCGCGGGCACGTGCACAACCGCGCACAGGGAGACGGGCGCGCGCCCTAGTTAGCACCAGCCGGCCTATTTAAGCCTGACTTGAGCAGACGGTCTTTGCTGTCTGCTCTACAGCGTTGTGGTGTAGTAAAGTGAAACCTGATCCTGTTATACCTGTTCCTTTGACCCGGCTTGCCATTGAGACTATCCTGCTTTCTGCCTGTACCCGACCCCGGCTTCCAGTGACCATCCTCCTGCCTGATCCATTGTACCCTGCCCTGGTTCAGATCTATTACCTGACTTTTGATGAACTTTGGTTCCTTGTTCAGCCTTGTCCAGCCTGCAGTCTGACCCTCTGTAACGAGCCTGTTCACCTGTTGGTTCCAGTCCAGTCCGTGGTTCCGTTTCCTGTGTCCAGTTCCTGTCAGCTCTGCTATCCAAGCTTACCTGTGAACCTGTTTGCCAAGCCATTGTCCAGTTCCTGTCAGCTCTGCTATCCAAGCTTACCTGTGAACCTGTTTGCCAAGCCGTTGTCCGGTTCCTGTCAGCTCTGCTATCCAAGCTTACCTGTGAACCTGTTTGCCAAGCCGTTGTCCGGTTCCTGTCAGCTCTGCTATCCAAGTGTACCTGTGAACCTGTTTGCCAAGCCGTTGTCCGGTTCCTGCCAGCTCTGCTATCCAGTTTACCTGTGAGCCTGCTTCCTGTGATCCTGCCAGCTCTGCTATCCGGTTTACCTGTGAGCCTGCTTCCTGTGATCCTGCCAGCTCTGCTATCCAGTTTACCTGTGAGCCTGCTTCCTGTGATCCTGCCAGCTCTGCTATCCAGTTTACCTGTGAGCCTGCTTCCTGTGATCCTGCCAGCTCTGCTATCCAGTTTACCTGTGAGCCTGCTTCCTGTGATCCTGCCAGCTCTGCTATCCAGTTTACCTGTGAGCCTGCTTCCTGTGATCCTGCCAGCTCCGCTATCCAGTTTACCTGTGAGCCTGCTTCCTGTGATCCTGCCAGCTCTGCTATCCAGTTTACCTGTGAGCCTGCTTCCTGTGATCCTGCCAGCTCTGCTATCCAGTTTACCTGTGAGCCTGCTTCCTGTGATCCTGCCAGCTCCGCTATCCAGTTTACCTGTGAGCCTGCTTCCTGTGATCCTGCCAGCTCTGCTATCCAGTTTACCTGTGAGCCTGCTTCCTGGGATCCTGTCAGCTCCGCTATCCAGTTTACCTGTGAGCCTGCTTCCTGTGATCCTGCCAGCTCTGCTATCCAGTTTACCTGTGAGCCTGCTTCCTGTGATCCTGCCAGCTCCGCTATCCAGTTTACCTGTGAGCCTGCTTCCTGTGATCCTGCCAGCTCCGCTATCCAGTTTACCTGTGAGCCTGCTTCCTGTGATCCTGCCAGCTCTGCTATCCAGTTTACCTGTGAGCCTGCTTCTCAGAGATCCTGCCTGCTCAGCTAACCTGTTTCCTTCCCACCGGTCTGTTGATCCTGCCAGGCACCCGTGCTCCTCCTCACTCCTGTCTCTCCTGTTCCCACACCAGGGGACCAGGAGTGGGAGACGCAAGGGAGGCCTCTCCCTGCAATCTCGGGCTCGCACCACCAGGTACGTGACAGCAGATCCTCTCCAAGTCATTAAGGTTTTAAGGTTGGAGTTTGGTAACTGAAACCTTCAGCTCCCTCCACATATTTTCTATGGGATTAAAGTCTGAAGACTGGCTAGGCCACTCCAGAACCTTCTTCTTGAGCCACTTCTTTGTTGCCTTAGCCATGTGTTTTGGGTCATTGTCATGCTGGAATACCCATCCACGACCCATTTTGAATGTTCTCACCCAAGATTTGATGGTACATGGCCACATCCATCATCCCTTTAATGCGGTGAAGTTTGTCCTGTCCCCTCAGCAGAAAAACAGCCCTAAAGCATAATGTTTCCACCTCCATGTTTGACGGTGGGGATGATTTTCTTGGGGTCGTAGGCAGCATTTCTCCTCCTCCAAACAATGAGTTGAGTTGATGCCAAAGAGCTCGGTTTTGGTCTCATCTGACCACAACGCTTTCACCCAGTTCTCCTTTGAATCATTCAGATGTTCATTAGCAGACTTCAGATGGGCCTGTACATGTGCTTTCTTGAGCAGTAGGACCTTGTGGGCGCTGCAGAATTTTAGTCCTTCGCGGCGTAGTGTGTTACCAATTGTTTTCTTGGTGACTATGGTTTCAGCTGCCTTGAGATCATTGACAATATTTTCCTGTGTAGTTCTGGGTTGGTTCCTCGCCGTTCTCACGATCATTGAAACTCCACGAGGTGAGATCTTGCATGGAGCCCCAGACCGAGGCAGATTGACAGTTATTTTGTGTTTCTTCCATTTGCGAATTATTGCACCAGCTGTTGAAACCCTCTCACCAAGCTGCTTGGCAATTGTCTTGTAGCCCATTCCAGCCTTGTGTAGGTCTACAATCTTGTCCCTGACATTATTGACAGCTGTTTGGTCTTGGCCATGGTGGAGAGATTGGAATCCGATTGATTGCTTCTGTGGACAGGTGTCTTTTATACAGGTAAACTGAGATTCGGTGCACTCCCTTTAAGAAAGTGCTCCTAATCTCAGCTCATTACCTGTATAGAAGACACCTTGCAGATGGATAGGGGATCAAATACTTATTTCACTCCTTAAAATGCAAATCAATTTATAACTTTTTTGAAATGTGTTTTTCTGGATATTTTTGTTGTTATTCTGTCTCTCACTGTAAGCATACCATTAAAATTATAGACTGATCTTTTGTCAGTGGGCAAACGTACAAAATCAGCAGGGGATCAAATACTTTTTTCCCTCACTGTAGTGACCCCAGAGCATCCCGAGTCACCCATTGACCCCAGAGCATCCTGTTTTATTCAGTGATCCCAGATCATTCTGTGACTCTATTGTGCCTTGGGCGCCTCCATCACACCTGCTTTTCAACGCATCCCTAGGTATACAAGTGTTGGTGCTTTAATGCCCCTCTGCTTAGATCGCCTCATTTACCCAGGACATTTACTTGTTTTTCTGGTCCTAACCTTGCTTAGAATATTGTGAAAATGTATAAATTAACCTAATTGACTGTTCTTACAAATGATGGAAAGAAAATTTGCGGCCAATAATTTCTAAAGGGGAAAAGCCATTTCTTGACCTCTGGTGTCCAAAAGGAACAATCCCACTGTGCCAAATGGTAAATCTGGCAAATCTAGAGGTTGCTGCCTTTAACAAGATACTGATCTATATGCATATGCTTATACTGAATCAGGTACACTAGGTGGTATGTTCCCAAGTGTTAGCTCCACATAATCCAATTTTATTCTTGTGCTGCTAAGCAATTTAATTTGCAATTATCCAATTTTCAACATACTCACTTTAAAGTTTTAGGTCTACTCTGTTCTAAAATAAAGTTTTGGTTGGAGTTTTATTATTAAGCGCACATTTGCCGCCATCAGCCAAATACTTGTCCTGTTGATGCGCTGGGTTGCTGTTTAACTTTTTTTTGTTATTCACATCTGATTTGCCAGTTTTGTGTTCACCAAAAGGTCCCCCTGATTTCAATTGCAAGTGATTCAATTGCAAGCCAGAGGTTAGATCTCCAAGCAGCATGACATTAACAGTTCACACACATGATCTGTGTACATTTGTTTTACTTACAGGGTTAAATATTATTTTGTGCAGGCTTACTTGTCATAAACACGTCTGCGTGGGGAGCATCTGTGTACTATTAATCATGTTTGCATTTATTTTATTGAGCATAGGGGCATATCGTATTTAAATGCTGTAATGGTGGAAGAATTGTACACTGATACATCCCACCATATACTATTCTAAGAATTGTGTAAATGCTGCAAGGACAGGTGCCAAATGTGAGGACCATCTTATTCCAGAGGCTTGGGTTTCAGGAGCCAATAAAAAGACATTTATAAAAGAATTACTGACAATTTTGAGATATAGAGATAAGTTATTGTTATATACCGTATATACTCAAATATAAGCCGAGTTTTTCAGCACATTTTATTGTGCTGAAAGTGCCCCCCTCGGCTTATACTCGAGTCAAGCACTTTTCTGCAGCAGAAAATGAAATTTTCTGACGCGACTTTGGGGCCCCGTATCTCTGGGCCTCTTGGTGCTGGGAACCCCAATTTGGTGTGCAAACCCAGTGGAAACAACTCTACTACATATCCAAAGATGAAGTTCCTAGCTCTAAGTGGCCCCGAGATGCGGGGCCCCAAAGTCGGTTCGGAAAATGTCATTCTCTGCTGCAGAAAAGTGCTTGACATTTTCCGAACTGACTTTGGGGCCTCGTATCTCGGGGCCACTTGATAATAGGAACCCCATATTTGGATATGTTGTGATAGTTCGGCTGAGTTTGCATACCAAATTTGGGGTTCCTAGCACCAAGTGGCCCCAAGATACGAGGCCCCAAATTTGGTCAACTGTGTCCATCTGCAGCAATGTTATTTCAGGACCCTTTGGGTTCAGAAACCCCAAATTTTGCTGCAGATAGGGGGCATCTATGAACCCTTAACTACCAAGTTTGAAGTTTGGGGACCTATGGCTGCAAATGGGCACAGTGAGGCTGCAAATGGGCATTGTTGACCCTCTTTTCCACTTACAGTAGCTGTGCATGTCTCACCCTAGGCTTATACTCGAGTCAATACGTTTTTCCATTTTTTTTGTGGTAAAATTAGGTGCCTCGGCTTATATTCGGGTCGGCCTATACTCGAGTATATACGGTAGTTGTTCATGTATCATAGAGCAGGGGTCTCCGAACTTTTCAGTACAAAGGTCTCATCATATATTTTGCTGATATTCATGGCCGAAAAAAACACCAGTTGTGTTAATGAATTAAAGAGGAAGTAAAGCCTCATAAATAAAATTTAAAAAAATAACCCCTGCAAGGCAAAGGCATAATGAGCTAGTATGCATAGCTAGCTCATTATGAATTACTCACCTGAGATCGAAGCCCCCGAAGCGGTCCTTGTTCCCCTCCATCGACTCCGCCATCTATCCCGGAGTGACTTCCAGGTATCGCGGCTCCGGCGCTGTGACTGGCCAGAGCCGTGATGATGTCACTCCTGCACATGCGCGCTGGTGCCGCCAGCAACGGCACGCAGTTAGCAACGGCACGCTCAGTGCGCCTGCGCCGTAGACAGCGGTGCCGTTATTGCTGCAAATATCTCCGAAACCTTTTAGGTTTGGGAGATATTTCTTGCACCTACAGGTAAGCCTTAATCTAGGCTTGGAATTTATTCCAAGTAAGATATTTTATCTACATTGGATAACACATATATTTATTCATTTACTTCACTATTATTATTATTTTACGTTTTATTGCATATAAGGGCTATTTATGCACACGCACCTATTAGCTTAATTGTTCACGTGTGGATCATTCAGTTCCACTATCCAGTAGTAAAGCGCGGAGGTCACTTTTTATTTATTTTTACTTAATCTAGGCTTACCTGTAGGTTAAAGTGGTTGTAATGGGTTTACAACCACTTTAATAAAATTGAAATGAATGAACACGTTTTACTTGGATCATTTTGTAATCCGCATGATATGCAACCCCCACATCAGAGGGGTTTCCCCCCATTACATTAGGGTCCCCATCAGAGTTACCCCTTACATTAGGATCCCCACCAGAGGCCCCCATTTCCGTTCAGTACTATTAGCTCACCACTGATGCTCGGATAACTGCTGTGTGTGGTCACAGCCTCGGCTCCTTCCACCCATACCTGTTATTCCCTCCTATTGGGCTTCTTCAGTAGGCCCCAAGGTCATGGTCCCCATCAGTTTCCCCCGCTTACATTAGGATCCCCATCAGATTCCCCTCTATATGTTGGAATCCCCACCAGAAGCCCCCTTTACATCAGGGTGCACATCATCATCCACCCTTACATCAGGGTCTCCATCAGAGCCCCCCCCCCTTACATCAGAATCCCCATCATGTATATATTCTTATCTACGTTCGTTCTCCATGGTCCAACTGTATGTAGGTAGGTAGCCACCCTCTCTTGCTTGCTCCTGAGATGAACTGGGGACTATAGCATAGGGACTATTAACCATAGACTATGGGTTGTGTACTTAGAGCAGTGCTCATGACCACAACTAACGTTCACTGCTCATTCCAAACAGATGAAAATGTGAGGGGGAAAAAAGAGAGGTTTGGGAAATCACAGAGGACATTACAAGGGGCAGAAAAACTAGTAAGAAACAGATTTAGGAAAAATAGATTACATGGCCATTAAGTAGTGGATGTGTATGCAATATTTTTGAAGAATAAGGATATTTTTTTTTATTTCTTGTTGCTTTAAAGTGATTAGAAACGATCACCTTGTAACACAACCTAATCAGTTTAAAATGGAAATGAAAGGCAAAATACCCTTTTTCCCTTTTTTATAAGTGATCACATTCCCTCTGTTTATTCTGTTATCAGCTGCATAAGAGCTGGGGGGAGGAGAAGCAACAGTACACTGAGCTTCCCAATGAAAGGCTATGCAGTGGAGGGGGGGGGGGGGTATCAAGACAAGTCTGATAATTGGAGGAGAGCAGGCTGAGTTTACAGCACAGCTAGAGAACTGAATATGTGCTCATGCTTAGTGTGGTCATTTTTTTTTCTTATTGGAAAGCAGAGGGACTGGCAGGAACACCAGATATTTCACACACAGGAAGCAATACAAAGAGAACAAGATACTTTTACATACAAGTTCATGGTACAGCAGGCACATATCAGGAATATGAAATGTTGGGTTTACATACTCCTTTAAAGGGTAAGTTCACCTTTACAGAAAAATCTGTAAGTTAACCTTACACAGGACCCCCTCCTCTCCTAGCCCCCCCCCCCCCCCCCAGTCCTGCTGATCTGCATGGCGGCGATCTCCCGTACTGAGCCCTTGTATAGCCGCCTCACGGCTCTGGTGCTTAGAAATCCCACTCAGCTTTCTCTCTTCTTCTCCACTGAAAGGATGGGCTACGTGGGTTCTGATTGGTTGGCGCCGCCCATGTGATGACGCCGACCAATTAGAATGCTCCTAAACGTCCCTCCTGACGGGGTACATTTAAGAGATTAAGCTCTGGGGATTTCTAAGCCCCAGGAGCTGTGAGGCGGCTATACCGGGGCTCAGAATAGGAGATCGCCACCATGCAGGTCAGTGGGACTGGGGGGGGGGGGGGGGTGGTCCTGTGATTTTTCTGTAAAGGTAGGCTTACCCTTTTTAAAGAAGAGTTCCCGGGCCTCCTCCCAAGAAATTAAAAGTCAGCAGCTACAAATACTGTAGCTGTTGACTTTAACCATTAGGGCACTTACCTGTCCAGGGATCCCACAGTGTCCTCACCTGAGCGGAATCTTGAATCAGCTCTCGGGTGCTGGCAGCGCCATATTGGCCTTGTGGCTTCACAGCCGGTTTCCTACTGCGCATACGCAATCGCAAATGCAAATCGAGCTGTACTTTGTAAATAGGCGGGCTGCGGGGGGAAGGAGGGGGTGCCGAACCTCCAGTTCACTTTGCCGCGGCTTACTGAGCCGGAAGTGGGAGCGGGTCACTGCTCCCCCCCAAAAAGGTGCCAAATGTGGCAGTGGACGGGGGAAGGGAGGAGGCAGACAAGCGTAGCTTCCCCTTTTGGATTTAAGAATAGGTAAAGTGCAATATATTACATAGATTGCACAGATATAGTAAAAAAAACTGTAAAAACAGATACAAACCTTTATTTAAAAAACGTTAAAAGGTTAATCCTTTCCACCAAGCATACTCATATATGTAGCCTCACTGAAGCAGGTCGTCTTCTGTGATGTCGCATATGATTGTAGCTTTGTCTTTGTTGCAGACAGCTCTGGGTCTCCTATTAATAATCGGGAGCTGGGAACAGGGCCGTTTTTTCCACTGGGCATGCTGGGCAGTTGCCCGGGGGCCCCACTTGTCTGGAGGGCCCCATCCAGGGCTGATCCTCAGCGCTGCAATCTGCTGCTTAAATTGACTGACTGCAGTGGTTGCTCACTTTGCCGGCCGGCATCTAGCTAGCAACCAGTGACATCAATCAGAGGCCGCGGCCGCCCCAGCATTCATAGCACACCGTGGCTGCCCCAGTGGCTAGTGAACAGGCCCCGCCCACCTCAACCATGTTCTTCAGACAGCATGGAGAGGGAGCGGAAAGATGGCCCTTGATAGCTGGCGCTGCCTTGCTGCTGTGAGTGACACACTGTACTGCACCAGGCCGGCGGCCTCAAGTAAGTCTAACAATGTCTACTTAAGTAAGTTCAAGTTGTGCATCAAACACAGCCACTGTCTGTGCCCTTTAAACAGCAACTGTGCCCATCAAACAGCCACTTTGCCCATCAAACAGCCACTGTGCCCATCAAAGCTGCCACTGTGCCCATCAAAGCTGCCACTGTGCCCATCAAAAGCTGCCACTGTGCCCAATAAACACAGCCACTGTGCCCATCAAACGCTGCCACTGTGCCCAAACGCTGCCGTTGTGCTCATCAAACGCTGCCACTGTGCCCACCAAACTCGTGTTATATTGTCCAAATGTTTTAATTGTTTAACGTGTTAATGTTTAAACACTGATTTTGTTGGAAGTACCAATAAATATAGCCTTATTGATAATTTGCATTTTTATTCTCGTGCGTGATCGTATAGACAGGGACCCAGTGCACAGTATTGCCCGGGGGCCTACAATGCTCTTAAGATGGCCCTGGCTGGGAGGAACAGTCACTGTACAGCCTGCCCCTGTGTTGTTTCCTCCTCTTTAAAAGGAGAAAAAGATGCATTGTATCTTTATCTTAAAATGCAGTCTGATACTTGCCAGGGTCACACATCCCTAATGGTAATCAAAGAAAGAAAAGGAAAACATGGGCTGTGACTTTTAAGGCACCAATTGGACACAAGTATTTAAAATATCCAAAAACTTCTTTATTGAATATTAGATAAAATAAATTACCATAAAAACATTACATCTGATACAAATACTATGTGTTCAATCAGGACCACCCCACATAACAATCACCAAACTTTAACACAGTGCTACATATGAATCCCCACATGTTTCGATTTCAACAAATCTTCAGGAGAAAATTGGTGGTCAGTCTGAAATGTAAATATACATATCAAAAAACATTCTCTTACATAATAGCACTTCTTCATATGCAGCACTGGGGTTTATTTACTAAAACTGGAGAGTGCAAAATCTGGTGCTGCTTTGCATGGTAGCCAATCGGCTTCTAACTTCAGTTTGTTCAGCTTTGACAAAAAAAAAACCTGGAAACTGATTGGTTCCTATGCAGAGCACTCTCCAGTGTTAGTAAATCGACCCCATAGTGTCAAAGTTACATAGTAGGTAAGAAGTAAAAGGATTGAGCCAGCAACTCTGTAGTCCATATAGCGATTTTAATGGTTAACCAAAAAGTGACAAGCAAAATTCTGACGCGTTTCGGCAACAGCCTTAGTCGTAGATGCATAGTAGGTAAGGCTGAATAAAGACAATAGTCCATCCAGTTCAACCTGTGTAGGTGTGTGTGTGTCAAGTTTGGCTATTGTAGTAGTTATTCTGTGACATATGTATGTGGGGTGGTCTTGATTTAACAGGTGGTGTTTTTATCAACCGTAATGTTTTTATGGTCTGTTTTTCTACCTATTTGTAATGTCCTCTGTGAGCTCCTGATCCTCTCTTTCCCCCCTCACTTTAATATGTTTGGAAAGAGCAGTGCATGTTAGTTGTGGTCACAGCTCTGTGCACATTACACATTCCATTGTCCATAGTCCCTAATTCAACTCTGGAGCGAGCAAGAGAGGGTGGCTACATTCCTACATACAGTGGTACCATGGAGAATGAATGTTGACACCCTCTAACAGGAGGGCAACCACAGGAGGGCGACCACAGGAGGGCGACCACAGGAGGGCGATCACAGGAGGGCGATCACAGGAGGGCGATCACAGGAGGGCGACCGTAGCAACAAAGATAGGAATTTGGAGATTTGGAGGAGGCTGAGAGCAATAGAAGGGACTTGTTGAGGAAACATATTTAAATTGAATTTTGAATTTTAAATTGTATTGTAACTGTACTGTCTGCCCTTGTGTTGTAAAGCGCTGGGCAAACTGTTAGCGCTATATAAATCATCTATAATAGAAATCATTTTCTTTTTTAAAATCAGAGTTTAGCGTTACTTTAATGAAGTTACATTTTTTTTTTCTTCCTTACTACCACTAGATGGCAGGATTGTGTTACACGTAGAGACTAATATGTAAAGTGGATGTAAACAATACATTTCTCTTATTTGCTTCCATTTGGTATGTTTATTTCCACTGGAAATGTTTTATTATATCTATTCAAAAAGTGCAAAAAATATATAAAAATAGCTGTTCATCTAGAAATCTTGTGAGCTGATAACTTCCTATATTCTCTTCCTATGGATTGTTGTCAGTTAGCATTAATCCCTGCCATCTCCATATGCTACAAAATTGCTTTTATGGAAAAGAGAGGGAGGCATATTGTAGTTCTAACACATTGGGGGTTATTTACGAAAGGCAAATCCACTTTGCACTACAAGTGCAAACTACAAGTGCACTTGAAATTGCACTTGGAAGTGCAGTCGCTGTAGATCCGAGGGGGAACATGCAAAGAAAATAAAAAACAGCATTTTAGCTTGCACATGATTGGATAATAAAATCAGCAGAGCTTCCCCTCGTTTCAGATCTACCCCTCAGATTTACAGCGACTGCACTTCTAAGTACACTTTCAGTGAAATTTCAAGTGCACTCTGCACTTGTAGTGCAAAGTGGATTTGCCTTTCGTAAATAACCCCCAATGCTATGCAGTCCTAAAACACTTTCGGTCCTAAGGGAATAACACTGCTCAGTATGGTTGTCATCCTAGGACAGGAAGTGAGTTAATGGCAGCATTACCAGGTTAAAATAAAGGAAATATAAAACCATGATAGAAGACGCTCTTGCAGGTATAGAGCTCTAGCTGCGGACAAGAAATAGACAAACTACGGGGGTTATTTACTAAAGGAAAATCCACTTTGCACTGCAAGTGCACTTGGAAGTAAAGTCGATAAAGTAGATCCGAGAGGTTAATGCAAGAAAAAAAAAAAACAGCATTTTAGCTTGCACATGATTGGACGATAAAATCAGCAGAGCTTCCACTCATTTCAGATGTACCTCTTAGATTTAGAGCAACTGCACTTGTAGTGCAAAGTGAATTTACCTTTCGTAAATAACCCCCAATATCTCACAGAAAGGTGGTGGTCCACGGGGTAATTACAACATTCAATCAAATGCATTTCTTCTACTATTGATACAGCGGTGATTTAGAAAGCATTCAATTGGGACTTTCATCACATTATTCTCTTTTATATACACATAATGGATTGTATGATTTTCTACTTTGGACTTTCATGGACTTTTTTAGGTTTGCACACTACCACGATCAGCGCAGTTGGTTGTATATTATTTTTTAAAATAAAGGAAAAATAAGTGATAAAAGGGACACTAATGCAGCCACTACATGTAAAGTCCAGCAAGCTGCAATGCTACCCTTTTTTGTTTTAGGGTTTAGATCAGCTGTCCTGCATATCACAAACAGTCTGTGTTCTGGGCATTCATCCCATAGGAGTATTGCGCTAAACGTCAGTACCGCTTCCTGCACTGTCCAGCCGCAGCAGCTGTTGGCCTTAAATAGAGTTTGAAAGGCTGCAGGCAGCGGGGCTGGATGGTGTGCCAGTATGTTTCCTTCTCACCTAAAAGCCGGAGTCTCTACATCGGGGCTAAATATCCAGTGTGCACGAGTCCTAAGCTGGCCAAGCTTAAATTTAATTTAATTTGGCTGAAGCCACTGTTTAGGTATTCTGACAGCTGCGGGTGCAGTGACTGTCAGAATACAATAGCTGGCAGTGGGTGATAGGTCTATCGCCACTGTTCAAAATGGATGGGAGAATATTTCGATTTCTCATGTTCAGCCTAGCTGTATGGGCAATTATAGGACCTATTCACACCTAGCGATTTGGAATCATGGACAGAAATGTAGATTCCAAATTGCGCTAAAATTGAGCCAACATGCACATTTGAGAATAAATGGCACCCCAAATGCGGTGCTATTTTTGCCGCGTAAGGAGAACGCTTGGAAATTCGTGGCAAAACACATGTGAAAATATCGGGCAAAGCTTGTTGCCCAAAAAGGTGCAGGAGCTTCTTTTGTGTGACAAACATGCATAGGGCAGCCCATTCATTTAAAGGTGTGACATAGGGAAACACGTGTAAATCACTCCCCAAAGAAATGCAAACTGGAACATGCGTTACTGCTATGCAAAGTGTGAATGGTACCTTAGTAAGAAGAGGAGGTGCACTTACCTCTCAGCCTCAAGATAAACAATTATATTTTATTCATTCTCTAGCTGGAGCATGCATTAAGTATATACAGTGGGGGTTATTTACGAAAGGCAAATCCGCTTTGCACTGCAAGTGCACTTGGAAGTGCAGTCGCTCTAAATCTAAGGGGTAGATCTAAAATGAGTGGAAGCTCTGCTGATTTTATCATCCAATCATGTGCAAGCTAAAATGCTGTTTTTTATTTTCCTTGCATGTCCCCCTCGGATCTACAGCGACTTTACTTCAAGTGCACTTGCAGTGCAAAGTGGATTTTCCTTTAGTAAATAACCCCCAGTATCTCACAAAAGAGAGTACACCCCTCACATTTTTGTAAATATTTTATTATATCTTTTCATGTGACAACACTGAAGAAATGACACTTTGCTACAATGTAAAGTAGTGAGTGTAGAGCTTGTATAACAGTGTAAATTTGCTGTCCCCTCAAAATTACTCAACATACAATGTCTAAACCGCTGGCAACAAAAGTGAGTACACCCCTAAGTGAAAATGTCCAAATTGGGCCCAATTAGCCATTTTCCATCCCCAATGTCATGTGACTTGTTAGTGTTACAAGGTCTCAGGTATGAATGGGGAGCAGGTGTGTTAAATTTGGTGTTATCGCTCTCACTCTCTTATACTGATCACTGGAAGTTCAACATGGCACCTCATGGCAAAGAACTCTCTGAGGATCTGAAAAAAAGAATTGTTACTCTACATAAAGATGGCCTAGACTATAAGAAGATTGCCAAGACCCGTGATGGCGAACCTAGGCACCCCAGATGTTTTGGAACTACATTTCCCATGATGCTCATGCACTCTGCAGTGTAGTTGAGCATCATGGGAAATGTAGTTCCAAAACATCTGGGGTGCCAAGGTTCGCCATCACTGGCCTAGACCTTGAAACTGAGCTGCAAAACGGTGGCCAGCGGTTTAACAGGACAGGTTCCACTCAGAACAGGCATCGCCATGGTCGACCAAAGAAGTTGAGTGCACGTGCTCAGCGTCATATCCAGAGGTTGTCTTTGGGAAATAGACATTTCAAAAATCTAAATTTTCCATCTTTTTGGTTTGTTTTAGCAAAAAATAAAAATCCCAGCTGTAATTAAATACCACCAAAAGAAAGCTCTATTTCTGTGATAAAAATGATAACATTTTCATTTGGGTACAGTGTTGTATGACCGCGCAATTGTCATTCAAAGTGCGTCAGCGCTGAAAGCTGAAAATTGGTCTGGGCAGGAGGGG